>ML109340.1:15708-55623 GCA_003697995.1 Taxidea taxus jeffersonii | reverse complement strand
CTTCCTTCCTTCCTTCCTTCCTTCCTTCCTTCTTAATTGATGGATTGTATGGCAAGAGTATGTTTAATTTTATAAGAAATCACCTGTCTTCCAGAGTGGCTGCGCCATTTTGCATTCTCACTAGCAATGAATGAGAGTTTCTGTTGCTCCACATCTTCACCAACATTTGGTGTTGTCAGTGTTCTGCATTTGGCCATTATAATGGGTGTGTAATGAAATCTCATTTTAATTTGCTTTTTCTTAAGGACATATGATGTGGAGTATTTGTTCATATGCTTCTTTATCATTTATATATCTTCTTTGGTGAGGTGTCAATTAAGGGCTTTGGACATGTTTAAATTGTTTTCTTGATGTGTTCTAAGAGTTCTTTGTGTATTTTGGGTAATGATCCTTTATCAGAAGGGTCTTCTGCAACTATTTTCTTCCTGTGAAGGATTTGTCTTCTCATTCTCTTGTTACTGTTTTTTGCAGACCAGCAATTTTAAATTTTGTTTTGTTTTTTGTTGTTTTTTTTTTTTAGCAATTTTAAATTTTAATGAACTTCAACTGTCAGTATTTCTTTTATCAATTATGCCTTTGGTGTTATATTTATAATACTCAAGATCATCTAGGTTTTCTTCTAAGATTTTTATAGTTTGTGTTTTACTTTTAAGTCTTGTGATCCATTTTGAATTAATTTTTGTGAAGGGTGTAAGGTCTATGTCTAGATTCACTTGTTTGCATGTGGAGTACAGTTGTTCCAGCACTGTCTGTTGAAAAGACTATCTTCATTCTATTTTGTTGTCTTTGATCCTTTGTCAAAGATCAGTTGACTATAATACATGGGTCCATTTCTGGGTTCTCCATTTTGTTTCATTGATCTAGATGTCTATTCTTTCACTGATACTGCGCTGTTCTGATTACTGTAGCTTTATTGTAAGCCTTGAAGCCAGGTAGAATTAGTCCTCCAACTTGGTTCTTGTCCTTCAATATCATGTCAGCTATTTTGGATCTTTTGTCTCTCCAAATAAACTTTAGAAGCAGTTTGGAGACATCCACAAAATAACTTACTGGGATTTTGACTGGGATCGTATTGAATCTATAGACCAGGTTGGGAAGAACTGGCTTTTTGACAATATTGAGTCTTCCCATCTGTGAACTTGAAATATCTCTCCATTTATTTAGCTATTAGATTTCTTTACTCAGATTTATACTTTTCCTCATATATGTTTTGTAGTTTTTAATGAATGCATTTGGACAGATTTATCACTAAGTATTTTATTTTTTACTTTATTGATGTCATTGTAGATTCTGATTTCAATTTCTGATTGTCCATTACTAAGCAGAATAATACAATTGATTTATTCATTGATCTTTCCTCCTGCAACTTTGCCAAATTTCTTTAATTGTGGAAGTTTTTTCCCTATAGATTCCATTGGATTTTCTCAGGTGAACGTGTCCTCTGTGAATTAAGATTATTTTGTTTCTTCCTTTCCAATCTGGTCACATTTTTTCTCTCCTTATTGTACTGGCTAGAGCCTCCTGAATCACTGTAATATTGAGTCACTGTGTTGAGAGAGGATGCCAATTTCTTATTCCTGATCTTGGGATGAAAGCAGGCTTTTACCATCAAGTATGAGGTCTGTTGTAAGATTTCTGTAGTATGTTCTTTATCCAGTTGAGGGAGTTACTTTCAATTCCTAGTTTTCTTAAAGTTTTTATCATATATATAGGTATGATTTTGTTAAATGTTTTTTCTGCATTTGATATTGAGATTATCATTACTGATTGATTGATACTTATTACTGAGATTATATTTTTTTCTGCCCTAATTTTTTATGGTGGTCAATGTATTTATTCTTAAATGTTAACAGACTTTGTGTTACATGGATAAAATAGGTCATTTAATAATGATAAAGAGGTTACTTCATCAAGAGGACATAAAAATCCTACACACTTTACTCCTCATTATGAAGTTTTAAAATACATGAAAAGGGGTGCCTGGGTGGCTCAGTCAGTTTAGAGTGTGACTCTTGATTTTGGCTTAGGTCATGATCTCAAGGTCATTATCTCAAGGTTGTGAGATCAAGCCCCATGTTGAGCCTCACACTCAGAGCAAAGTCTGCTTGAGATTCTTTCCCCTCCCTCACCCTCTGTTCCTCCCCATACTTGTGCTCATGCTCTCTGCCTCTAAAAATAAATAAATAAATCTTGAGATACAACTAACTAACTAACTAACTAAATAAATAAAACATGTTTGTTTTTAAGTAGTTTGTATGGTTAGTTCTTGATTTTTGGAGGAGGATTATTTTATGCAGTCAGACAATTTCAGATTATTAATTGGTATAGTTAGATCATCTTAATTTAATGTTATTTATTTTGTTTCGTATCTGTCCCATCCCTTCTTTGTCCAATTTTTACCCCTTTTGTGCATTATTTTGGATACATGGAGCATTTTGTCTTGTTTTGTTTTGTTTTACATGGAGCATTTTTAAGGGCTTATTTTTATCTCCTTTGTTCATCTGTTAACTATAACTCCTTGTTTTGTTATTTTAGTGGTTACCTAGGGTTTACAGTACATATCTACCACTTTTCATAATTTCCATTCAAGAGATTTTATACCACTAACATATTGTATAAGAATCCTACAATGGATAGTTCTTTCTCTCCCCATATCCAACCTTCCGCTACTTTGTCATATATTTCACTTCTCCAAATATTATAAATTCCACATTGCATTTTTTATATTTTTGTCCTAATTGTCTATTTATCTTTTAAGATTTAAATAATATGAAAAAATCTTATATACTTACCCATTATAGTCCATATTTGCAGTGATTGTTGATTTTTTGCATGGATTTATATTTTCATATGGCATATTTATTTCATCTTTATTTATGAAAGATGTATTTACATGGCATCAGCTTGCAAGTCTGGGTATTTTATGTTAGATATTAGACATTGTATTTAACCTTATTTGGTGTCAGATAGTTCTGTATTCCTGTAAATATTCTTGACGATTTCTTCTGGCTCACTGTTAAGTTACATAAATAGAGTGATTCCTTTGCATGTTGATTTTAAGTTTTGTTTTGTGGACCAAGACAGCATTGACTTTAAGGCTAATTTTTCTCCACAACTGACATAAGATCCACCTGAGTACACATCCTAATACCCTGTGAATTGCATCTTTTCCAGGCTGAATGGTGAAAAGAGGCACTATTCCTGGCCCTGTTTGCCTACATTGTGTTATTCCCTCTTAACTTTTAGATAGCTCTTTGTCAATTTTCCTGTAGTTTTTTCACATACACATATTGATAAATACTCAGGGGAGATCTCTGAAGATCTCTATAATTCTCTTTTCGTGTATTTTCTCTTCTATGTGAAATTCCTTGGTCTCCCAGTCTCTCAGCTCCATCCTGCCAATTCAGGAAGGCCTTTTGGCTCTACCTGTCTCCCCATTCCCCACACCTCAACCTAGAAACTCTCGGAAAAGAATAACCAGTGGCAACTGTCGGACTCAACTGATTTTGTTTCCCATTTCTAGAGTTCATTATGCTTCATCATCTCATGTCCAATGTCTTGAAAGCCATTGTTTCATATATTTTGTCTGGTTTTTTAGTTGATTCAGAAGAAAGACTAACTCTGCTCCCTGTTTCACCATTTTGGCTGGAAGCAAAATTCCAATTAATTGTATTTTAATATATATATTTTTTTAAATAGTCTTTTGATTTTTTACTCTTTTTTTTTAAGATTTTATTTATTTATTAGTTAGAGAGAGAGAGAGAGCACAGGCAGACAGAGAGGCAGGCAGAGGCAGAGGGAGAAGCAGGCTCACTGCTGAGCAAGGAGCCCGATGTGGGACTCGATCCCAGGATGCTGGGATCATGACCTGAGCCGAAGGCAGCCGCTTAACAAACCGAGCCACCCAGGTGTCCCGTATTTTAATATTTTTATGTTGATTATAAATAGTATCCCTGTTTTGTAGACATGGAATCAGTCAAGTTTTGTTGCACCAGTAAAGTTTCAAGATCTCTGTTTTCCTAACATTACACTTCCATCAAACAATATAGCATGCTCACTCTATTCAATGAATTCCACCCCCCAGCCCAACCCAGTTATCTTCTCACTAGGTCTACTCTACATGTATTAGCATGCTAAGTTTCAGAGACCTCTTCCACGCTGATGTTCTTTCTGGAATATTCTGTACCCAAATTTTTACCTAACTAAATTCTACTCCTCTGAGTTTCACCTTAAATATCAGCTTCTCAGAAATGCCCTTCCTGACCTTGGCTTTCCCATTGTTCCCATATTATTCTCTATGCAGTGCTTTTTTTTTTTTTTTTTAAGATTTATGCCATTTCTAATTTTATATTGTTTACTCATTTAATAATTATCAGTCTCATTCAAATTTAATCTCTCTATAGTGATTTTGTTTGTCTTTCCCTCTCATGGGCCCAATGTACTTTCTGTTTAGCAGGTAAGACATATAATCAAAAAGTGTTATGAGGAAAAAAAAATTAAGGCGATATAGGAGTTTATAATGAGGAGACCTAATCTTTCTGTGTTAGGCTTTTCTGAGACTAAAGTAGTAGTTAATCTGTGAGTAACAGCTAACAAAGAGTGATGGGTAAAGAAAGAAGAAATTCTTGTGCCTAGCCTGGGGAAAAGAAGCCTGGTGTAGAAGCTAGGTGAGGGCAGAAGGAAAGATGTTAAGTGGTATGCTACCTTGACGTGTTTGAACTGTGCCTTGTCAAAGAGGAATTACTCATAGTCTCTATCACTTCAATGTTCAGAGGTGAGATAGGAGAATTTAGGTAGTAATTAAAGTCAGGAAATTTTGATATGGTATCAGGAAGATCTTTCTAACATCTGGAACTATCCAAAAATCAAGTATCTTTAAAATGCAGCAAATTTTCTGGAATTGGAGCTTCTCAAAGACTGTATGACCATTACTTGAAGAATAAATTCATATATTTCTCTATTAGTTCAAAATGTCGTAATTTATTCACAAGTACTCTGAAATATAATTTATACTGGGGCTTAAAGTAGTCATTGAATCTATTCATTCATTTATTCAACAATTATGTAATGAATACCTACTATATACCAAATTATTATTGTAGGTACCAAGTCAGTAAAATATTCGAGAGAGCCTTGGTTCCTATCCTTAACCTTGCAATCTAACAAATATCAGTCCAGATATAGCAATGAGGATTTATATTCAATATTCCTCATTTGAGAACTTTTGTGAAATATCTTTGTGTTTTCAAAATGGATAGTGCAGAGGTTTCCTTGAAAGAAACAAACAATTTATGAATAAATTGATTTAAACATGGAGCACCTGTGTGGCTCAGTCAGTTAGGCATCTGTCTTCAGCTCAGATCGTGATCTCGGGGTCTTGGGATCGAGCATCACATCAGGTTCCCTGCTCAACAGATATCCTGCTTCTCCCTCTCCTTCTGCCTCTCCTCTCCTCTCATGCTCTCTCGCAAATAAATAAATAAAATTTAAAAAAATTAAAAATATAAATATTTCTTCGATGCTTTTTCTTTTTTTTTAATTGAAACTTTTGCTTGCACCTCTCTTTTATCTTGCTTACTAGTACTTACCATGTAAGACTTGGCTCAGGTGTCGCCTCCTTCAGAAAGTATTCCATGAACAACTGTCAGTACTCCTAGCAGATTGTTTACTGTCCCCTCCACCTCAGTCAGGGCTGACCCTAGACAAATGGCCATTTTGGGCATAATGATTTGGCATCACTTCAAAATAAGTTCTTTAAACTTTGTTAAACTTTTATTTGAAGACAGGAGAGACCAAGGCAAGGGTAGAGACAGAAGACTCTTCTCACAACCAGAGACATTCTTGTGACCTTCACTGCCACCAACCCTTACTTTGGCCACATACTGGGCATTTACAGTACTCAGAATTGCTTCACTTAAAAAAGCTCTAATTTTGTGATCCCCCGACCACAACCTCCTTTGTTTGGAGATACGCTTCTAAATTATTTACATTAAACCTCTTCTGCCACTCAGAATTCCATGGCATCCGGTTAATTGCCCCATCTCTTTTCTCTTTACTCATCAGCCTCCTCTTCTTCACTCCTTGTCCATCTACCATATGTTCTGTAGTCTGTGGCTGCAAGCATTTCAAAACTGTTTCCTCGCCCTTTTGTCCAGCCAAGTATCCACAGTTGAGTACATACAGCCTTCTCTCTGGGGTTCTGGCTCTTTGCTCATTAAATTCACTTAAATACAGTGGCACCATGAAGCAAAGAAGTTGTTCTATGATTCATGACTGCCTGTTTTAACTGTCTCAACAGGAGCTGGCAGTATTCCCGTGTTTCTCTAGTTAGCTATCTTTCCTACTTTCTAAAACTACTATTTTAAGCCTTCTCCATTCCCTTCAAATTTCTAATCTCTTGCTTCATTTCTAGCAATTTTGGCAGATAAAACTTTATTTTGCCAGGAAAAAAAAAATGAAAGCCATCAGAGGGAGATCACTTCAGCTTCTTGTTTCCAAATTTATAAATTTTCCTGCATCTATATTGTGTTTTTTCTCCTTTCTTTCTGTTAAATGTTAAAGGATTTGTTCCTCCTCCAACTAAAGTCTGCCTGTGTTATGGGCTTATTCTTTTCTACTTTTTGGGAACATTTCTTACCAAATAGTCCTATCATCATCATCATCATCACCTTCTCTTTCTTCTCCTCTCCACCTCCTCCATTTCCTTCTTCTCTCCCTCCTCCCACTCCATCTTCTTCTCCTTCCCTCTCCCTTAACCCCATTCTTCTTTCATCATCTACTTCTTTACTGTCCTTACATCAACATTTAAATACATTCTTCCATCATTAAAAACAAACAAAGAAACAAACAAACAAAATCCTGGATTTTCTCCCTTCTTTTGGCTACTGTCCATTTTTTCCTCATCCACTTATATCCAAACAGCTAGAAAAGTACCGAACTCCATTTCTTATCTCCTATTGATGTCTTAGTGCACACACCTTTGGTCAATGAAAACCACTTCTGCTTATTTCTCCAATGACTCCTGTGTCAATTACATTAGAGCTGCTTTAAGTCCTCACATTATTTGACTTTTCAGCAGCTTTCCATATAGTCAGTCGATCATGTTCTATTTCTAAAAGTATCATCTTATCTTGACTTCTTAACACTAATTGTTCTTTCCACCTGCACACCCACCAACCTCTGCTGCTTCTCTGATCACTTATCACTTTTCTTGATTTTTCTTCCTCTTGGATGTGAGCATTAGATGTTGAATATTCTCAGTGCTCTGTCTGGGGAATTTTCCCATTTCTTTTCCCCCCTCTTCTCTCCTTTTCTGCTTTCTTTTCTTTTTACACTTTCTACCTTGACAAATCAAACCACTCTCATCATTTAAAATACCATATGCATAATAGCTCCTTTCCTAATAATATATATAAAATAATATACATTATATATCCCAAATATCTCTATGAAAATTTAGACCTGTGTATCCAAGTGCTACTCAACATTTTCCTTGGGTGTTTAATGGGCAATACAACTCATTATTTCAAGTTGAAATTTTTATTCCCCTTTCTCCAAAGGGGATGTGATATGGCTTGGTATATGTTATCCACATCTACTAGCTGCTGAAGTCTGAAAGTATGGAATGACCTTTGAAGTCTCATACTTCTTCAACACTAAGATCCAAATTAATCACAATTTTTGTAGATCCGAGCTTCTAATATTTCAAAAATCTATCCACTTACTTCCATTTTAACTGCAAGAACCCTGCCTAATAAAATCCCTATCTCATTCATCTATCTGCTACATCAGTCTCTGATCTGGTTTCCTCATAGTTACAGTCGCTACCTACAGTATTCCTCAGGGAGAGAGTGATGTTTTAAAGGCAAAATCACATTGCATCCTTACTTAAAACCCTCCTATCTTCTCCCATATATTTTTGTACAGAGTCCAAAATGTTTGTGTTTAAGACTCCAAAAGAACTGTCTTTGCCTACCTAGCCTGTCTCATTTTGTACTACTTTCTCCCTCACTCTGTGTTCTCCAGGAACACTAGCTTGGTTTCAGCAACTTAATTGGTCCAAGAACTCTCTTCCACTACAGGGAATTTGCTCATACCATTTCCCTTCTCTGGACATCCCCTCTGCTTCAGGTTTTGCCTTAAAAATTTCTTAATCAGAGGAGATACCTAACACTCTAAACTAGATTCCTTTTGTTTGTTTTATATCTTATATCATTGTCTACCATTCTTGGTGGCACTTCTCATAAATGGCAATTAATTATTTTTTGTTATTATTTTTCTTTTTATATGTTAGATATATATATGTTAGATGAGTTTTTAATGTTATGGCGTGGATTGGGAAATTTATAGAATCATAAAACTCTACAACCAGAAAATACCTTAGTCATCATCTAGCTCATTCTATTAATCTCATAAGTTGAGAATTTGAAGCTTAGAAAGGTTAGATTACTTGTCCATAGTAGAAGAAAAAAAAAATTTAATGGCAGAGCCAGGATTCAGTGGCACTCAGGACTTCTAATCCAAATCCAAATTCATTGTTCGGACCGCTATTTCAAAATGCCTTCCTAACATAGCAATTTTCAATTTCATAGTCTGACTTTTCGCTTGTGAGGAAAACAATACCATATTCAGTACTGATGAGCTTGAAGGAGGAAATGAAATTTGATACTCAACAGGAAAATGAGTAGTAGTTTTTCCTTCCATTATGTTGAATAGTGTGGCCCAGTTATATTACTCCTGTGCTCTCCACACATATTCTTTATTTATTCTGTTAGAGACCATGGTAATGAGTATTGTCACTTAGATAATTATCATAATTAGAACTGGATGCTTTTCTTATTTAAATTAAGTTCGTGTGGAAGAGGTTATCTGAGGACTTATTTCTGTGTGACCTCATAATATTTTGGAATACTGTAGTATGGAATTTGCCACTGAAAATTTGCCTATGGGACTATAAAAATATGAAAAGGAAGTTTTAAATCTTCTACTAACAAGCACATCTCCACATTTATAAGCACTTTATCTTCTGTTGTTCTAAATTTACTGCTAAAATAAATGATTGGAATTTTCTAAGACAAATAAATGGGGATCAAGGGCATGTTTCATTCAGATAGGACAATGAATAATAATTCTCAAACCTTGATGAGAAGGCACTAGGCTAGACATTAGGGAAACAAGTACAATTAATAGATAAAAGAAGCAGATTAATGTTCATTTAAAAGGCTATTTGAATCATGTAGCCATTCTTACTTTGCTAGTGTCACTATGTAAATTATTTGATTAATTAATGAAAGAAATATTCATTGATTATCACATCAGACAATAGGATAAATGCTAGGAATATGAAGATTAAGATACAGTCCCTTACTTATCAATAATTTAAGATGTAGTGAGAACATTTAGAATGTTAATATGCTTCTGAATATCAGAAATATTCCTCCATAATCAATCTATAATTTTTATAATCTAATTATAATACATAGGGTATAGACTAAGCTACCATAAGATTAAAAACATCAAAGCATCAGTGAATTCATCAAAATGGTAAGTTTTTCTCTCTCTACTGTGGGAATTTGTTCAATATTAGCTAGCAGGGATTTTGCTGTAAGGAATTATCCAGGGACACAATTTCTCCTAGTGTGTTGCTTAACTATCCCCTAGACTGTGGTCCTCATGGTGAAAACAGTTCCTTGGCCCATCTTTGTTCTGGTTCTATAAAAAGGAAAGAGAGAGGAAGTGATATGTAAGCAATTTCCTACACAATGGATATGACTAGAAGGTTTAACACATTACCTCTACTAACATCTAATTGTCCAGAATTTAGTCACCTTTGTCTTACCTTAAAGGCAGGTTGGGAAATGCAGTTTCTTGCTAGGAAGTTCTATGCTTGGATAACCTGTGGAGGTTCTATTACCAGTAGACTAGGGCAGAATGAATATTCTATGCAACACTTAGCAGTCTCCGGCACAGTTTTCCCTTCTAGCCACCTAAGTATCCATGCATCCTCACCTTTCCTCTAAATACACTCACACCCTCAGTAAGGTAAAACCCTATCTAGTAATCCTATCCAGTGCAGCTGAAAATCCAGGACCAGAGTAGAATAGTCGTCTCTATTAGATCTGAAAGTGGCTCTTCTAATCTGGTAACCCATCAACTAAATACAGTTTGTAAGTCTTTCCCAATTCCAACACACAGTAGTAGAGTAGGAAAAGGGCATTATGCCAGTTGTGGTATCCTAAAAAGGACAAATTACATATGGAAGGTTTCAGTCAAGGATAAATAAATGGAATATTATTCAGCCATAAAAAGAAACAAAATTCTGGGGACACTGAAGTGGCTCATTTGGTTAAGCATCTGCCTTCAGCTAAGGTTGTGATCCCAGGGTCCTGGGATGGAGCCCCACATCAGGTTCCCTGCTGAGCAAGGAATCTGCTTCTCTCCTTCCTCTGACCCCTCCCCACTGCTCATGAACCTGCACTCTCTTTCTCTCTCTCTCAAAAAAAAAAAAAAAAAGAAAAATTGAAGGAATAAAGAAAAGAAACAAAATTCTGACATTATACAATAACATGGATGAACATTGAAGACATAGTGCTGAGTGAAATAAGTCAGGCACACAAAAAGGACTAATATCATATGATTCCACTTACATGAAATACCTAGAATAGTCAAATTCATAAAGAAAGAAAGAAAGAAAGAAGGATGGTAGAGGGGGGATGGGGAGTTACTGCTTAATCAGTAGAGAATTTTGGTTTGGGAAGGTGAGAAAGTTCTGGAGGTGGATGGTTGGTGATGTTTGCACACTAATGTGAATGGACTGATTGCCACTGAACTGCGTATTTAAAAATGGTTAAAATGGTAAATTTTATATTATATATATTTTAACATAATTTTTTTTTTAATTCAAAAAAGAAAGAAAGAGAAAACACCCTTTGAGAAATGTAAAGAATGGGAAGCTCACAGTGGTTTTCAGACCATGGTGAATGTTAAATTCTTCCCAGAACTGTGAAAGCTTCCTCCTGGTGCAGTAAGTTTCTTCTGGTCCCCTCTGCTCTGAAGTACCTCCCTTGTTCATTGTTCGCTGGGGCTTTTGTTATGCATGTTTGGGAGGTTTTCCCCTGTCTACTATCCATATCAGAGGGAGCAAGAAAGAGCCTGTTCTACTCTGGGCAGCTTCAGGGGACTGAGTATTGTGTTAGAGATTTAACAATTACAACCTTTGGTGTGCTAGACTTGCGATTTCTTTGGTAACAAATTCCCTCAAAACCTTAGTGGGATTCTTGTCTATTCGCTTCTAGTCAGTTCCATGTGGCACAGTCCCATTCGAAGACTTCTTTTGGACAAATTTCTGTGAAACCTGTATTCACTCATCTTTAATTTATTCCTTTCTCTACACTGCTCATCTCTCTTCCCCTTAGCTTAATACCAGCTACCTTAATGCCATCTGAAACTGAAGTCTTGGGAAGTTGTCTGGGGAGCTGGGAATCGTAAACTGATCTTTGCTTCTGGGCTGACTCTGACGAATGTTATATCATGTTCTTTGGGGACCAAAAGCACTTGACTTTTCCAATCCTCCAGGGCCTCAAGTTAATGGCATTTTAATCCATTAAATTGCATTCACAGACAGGCTCTACTAGTGCTACATTCTCTTCCATCTCTACATGCAAATGGGTCATTTTTGTCTAACTTTATCTCATGTCTCTTATAGCACTTTGCTAAAAATTTCAAGTAGCAGCCAACATACATCAAAAATATGGCATTGTTTTCTATTTGATTCCAGAAAGCTACAGGCTTGGTAGCAATGTGATCTGTTTCTAAGTTAGCATGTATTTCCAAGCAGCATAACTAGGGGCACCTCTCTTTATCCCGAGGATGGTCCTCTCTACTATTTCTTTATTACCATTCATTGTCTTTACCTTCATGTTCCAAGCATATTTCCAGCCTGTGTAAAAGGGTAAAAAAGAAAGTGGAGTGCAAGCAATTTCCTTTGTGATAGGGAGGTACACATCCCTTCTGCTCACATGGCATTTATAGAAAAATAGTCAATGCCTACTCCTCACTGCAAGAGAGGACAGCGTATACAATAGTTAGTAGGGCAGCTGTGATTCAGCTGAAACTCAGAGTGATTTATTACTAACATGAAGAAGAGGGTAATAGTGGAAGATTCACGGACTCTGCCACTCCAGTGAGATCCCACTGATAAGGAAACAATTGTGTAGCCAATAATTACATCACAGTAGAAAGTCTGAGAGTATGCAAATTTGTACTAAGGAATTTGGAAGATTGTAGGAGGCATGGTGATTCCTTTGGTAGTAATCAGATTCTAAAGGAGCTCCAAGTAAAGAATTGATGGAACTTGAAGAAAAGGGAAAGACTAAGTAAGAAAGCAAAACTTTCCTCTTCACCAAAAGTTTCAAATGTGGAATATGAAGCTGGAGCTCAAAGTTGGAAGATCGTTCTGTTTTTTTTTTTTTTTCCAAAACATTTGATCCTGCAAAATATTTTTTCAAGATCAGCTAGGCTATACATAATCATATATGTACATACAAACATTTAAGTTGCTGTGTTGGTATAAGTGAGTTAGTATGAATGACAATAAAAACAATACTTTGACATTTCCAGTCTCAAATTTGGGGAGAAAAGGAAAAAAAAAAGTTTGCCTGAAGGTTAAATTCTATGAAAAAATGTTGAGGAGGTGGTAGACAAGGAGAAATCAATTTCTTTCCTTTTATGTTCCTGGATTTATTTTTCACCAATTCTAACCTTAAACCTTGGCTATGCTCTGGGAAATTAGAATAAGATTGGTGAGCACTGGAGTTTTCATTTTGAAAATAACCTTAACTGTTATTGCAGGCTAGGCTTCCATTCATTCATTCATTCATTCATTCAGTATTGTTGAGCAATTACTATGTATGAGGCTTTAGGTAATGAAGAAAACTTTTCTGTTCGAAGTGCTCACAGTCCAGTTGAAGGAACAACCAAGAAAATGAATCAACATTGCAGCTTGCAAACTGCTCGGGGCAAGGTCTACACATGGTGGACACAGACTCACATAGAAGAGGTTTGTGATCTAACTGGGAAGAATCCATTTGGTATTTGGGCCCTAAGGGGAAGAACACTTGTCATGAGTTTGGAGACTGAGTACCACTAGGTAGGGTGTGCAAGAATAACGTGCACACATGGATGAAGATAGAAAACAGGACATATTTGGGGAGGAGAAGTAACTGAAGAAGTACAGAATACCATGTCCGTCTAGAAAAGGAAACAACCAGTGTGTAAATATTATTGTAAGAGAAATTGGGAAACCCAATCTCCTCCTGGCATTCCTTTCTTTAACTCAAAATAATTACTGAGCACTTACTCATGTTCTAAGTCCTATACTTGGCTCTGGGAAATAAGAATGAGCAAAAACAGACATGTGCTTACTTTGGGGTAGTTCACATTTAATGACAGACTGTGAATCAAGTAAGTTCATGAATGAATATATAAATACAGGCTTTCCAGTTGTGCAAAGGCTCAGTGGTATTGAGGGGTGTTGGTGAGCTCAAAAGGCTGAAAGAAGGGTTTCAGCTTCCTCTTGATAAGTGGAAGTGATGATGCTCTCCAAAACCTTTTCCCAGTCTGATATTTTTATGACTCTGACATGCATATCATTTAACATAGATTTGAATAGTTATGACTTAAGATTTTTACTGTACATTCAGAAAGTGACGTGAAACTAGAAAGAAGTCCAATCTTATTTCCTCAATATTTCAAAGCTGTTTGAGGATGTGACCAGAAATATGGAAGCAGGTGTTAAGGATATCTTTTGGCCCCCTGGGACACTTCTATTAAAACTTTAAGAACAATAAAATAACACAAACATCCAGGAATTATTCTGTTAATGGCTGTATTTAGGAAATGCTGTACAAGAAAAAGGACAAATAATGTCATAAGCAATAGACTAGGCAGTCTTTTGAGAAAGTGTACCGTTTTGGGAGTACAAAGGCCCACTGGTAAGCCCCTGTACACCTCAGATGACTGGGGCGTTGGCAACTGTGGCTTCATTTGAAGTCTGAAGTATTAGCTCAGACGTCGTGGAAGCCCTAGTTCAGAAGTGCCAACATAGTGCGGAGGAAGGAATAGGGATACTGACTTGCTGTGAATCTACTGCTTTCTGCCTTGATGATCATGCTATTGTGATTTATGATAAGAAGTATATATTTGGTCTTTGTTCTCATTTCTGGCACAGAACCTCTAAAACCCTTGGAATTTTCTAAGAGATGTGTGAGAGAGATAAAGGTGTCTTTTTTTTTAAATTAACAAGGTGACTTTTGGAAAGTCCCCAAGGGTGAGGGCTGGTTGCCTGAGGAACCCTGTGATTGGAACAACTGGAACTCTCCTCCCAGCCTACCCTGCTAGGAGGAGTAGGGGGAGAGGGGCTAGAGGTTGAATGGATCACCAGTAGTCAATCATGGTGATTGGGTTAATCAATCATGCATATGTAATGAGGCGTGTAAAAACTCAAAGGGACGGAGTTTAGAGTTCTAGATTGGTGAACATGTGGGGATGCTAGGAAAGTGTCATGTCTGGAGAGGGCATGGGAGCTTTGGACCTTTTCCCCACACCTTGCCTTATGCATCCCTTCCATCTGCCTATTCCTGAGTTATATCATTTTATAATAAACTGGTGATCTGGTATGTAAAATATTTCTCTGAGTTCTGTGAGCTGCTTTAGCAAATTAATTGAACCTGAGGAGGAGGTGGTGGGAATCTCTGGTCTATAGGTAGTTGGTCCAAAGTACAGGTAACAACCTGGGGTGAGACTACCCTCTGAAGTAGGGGACAGAGTGGGACAGTCTTATAGGACTGAGTCCTTAACCTATGGAATCTGACACTCTCTGAATAATGTCAGAATTGAGTAGAATTGCAGGACATGCCGCTGGTGTTCAGAGAATTGTTAGTGTGGGGAAACTCCCCTCCTTTTCACTCTCCACACACATTGGAATTGGGTCCAGAAACCTGAAAGAGTGACCTTGAGCAAGTTAGTTACTGTTTCTGTGCCTCAGTTCCCTCAGGTATAAAATGAGGGTGAAGACAAGAATGTCTCCACCCATTTTATAGATGAGATTTGAGGCTCAAATAATGAAAAATAATGTGGAGAGAGAGGAGGGATGGGGGAGAGAAAGACTATAATGAGTTTCTGTGGAAGCTGAAGGTATTAAAAATTTCTTACAATTATTATTTCTTTTTGGTAGAAAAGAATTTTCTTTAATGAAATGGCAGTGTATGGTATTTTTGTGTATTTTTCATTTTAGAAGTTGTCCTTCTATGCAGCAAAATTTAGATAGTCTGTGTTGGTTTCATTTATTTTTTTCTGTTTGAAATTTTGTTGGTCTGTGAAATCCAGAAGTTTGGAAAAGTGTTGTATGTAGGGCAATTCCAAACAAAAATTATTATCATTCAGTTTTATTCAATGGAACCATGTCCCTGAGACCCTTGGCAAGGAAGAGCCCCTCAGGAAACCAGTGAGAAATTCACAAGTCTGGGGACAAGTTCCAGACGGTTGACTCATTTTCATTTCTACACAAAAACAAGTGTAGACCGTCATCTGATTTAGTTATTTTGGAATGTCCACTCTGCACTCGCACAGCTAGGTCAGTTCTTTGAGAAACACTGAAGAAGCTGGAGAGGTTCTTATGCCCTCAAAGATCCTTTTTTTTTTGGAAAATAAAGCTAACAATGTGGTTTGCTTTCTCTTTAATGTCAGTTACTCACACCTCTAGGATTCTCTGTCTACTCAGCCAGTAACACCCCATCCTAGGATGGTTTTCCTACTTTCCTCTTTTCTGTTAGTGAGAAAAACACACAGGCTCTTTTCATCTTGAGTTTAATGCTTATCATTCCTGATAATCAGATAAGGGAAAAGAAAAATAGTAAATCCAATCAAGTCACAAAGGTAGTTGGTATCTGGCTTTTTGATACCTTGCTACCCAGGAGTTTCGACCTTTATTTCTTTTCTTTCCTTTCCTTTTCTTTTCTTCTCTTCTTTTTTTTTTTTTTTTTTTTTTTCTTTCTGTCAGGGAGAGAGATGGCACAAGCGGGGTGGGGGGGTGGCAGGCAGAGGCAGAGAGAGAAGCAAGCTCCCTGCTGAGCAAGGAGCCTGATGCAGGACTCGATTCCAGGACCCCAGGATCATGACCTGAGCTGAAGGCAGATGCTTAACCACAGCCCCTCAAGCATCCCTCAACTTTTATTTCTTAAGGTGAATTTCCTCAAAAACTCTATTCCAAGTGTGGCATAGTCAACCAGAGAAATAAAATGAATTCCAAATAAGTTAATTTTGGTAGGGTAGCAGGGTGAAAACTGACCACCCAAATATGTCAGGTTCTATCCTGGGAACCTATAAATGTTAATTTATTTAGAAGAGAAAACAAAACAAAAAAGAAGAGTTTTACAGATGTGATTTAAGTTAAGGACCTTGACATGGGGACCTTTGGGGGTGGGGACAGACCCTAAATACCATCATAGGTGTCACTTAGAAGAGAGAGGCAGGGAATGAGTGGACATATACACAGACAGCAGAGAACTGACCATGGAGGTAGAGAGTAGAAGGAGGCAGCCACAAGGCAGGGTGTGGCAGGAGACACCAGGATGGGGAAGAGACAAGGAACACATCCTCCCTGAGAATCTCAGGAGGGGGTTTGCCCTGTTGACACCTGGATTTTGAGCTAATGGTCTGATTTCTGACTTCTGGCTCCCAGAACTGCGGGAAAAGAAATTTCTATTGTTTTAAGCCACCAAAATTGCAATAACTTGTTACTGCAGCCCCAGGAAATTAATTTAGGTGCCCACTTGTCTCACCACTTATCTTATGATCTGTGGTGTAGGTGATGCTGAGATTTTAAAAAGAGTCCTTCACCTCTCCGTCCTTACTGGCAGTTCATTACCAAGCTGAGCAGAAACTTTTCTTACATTATCAGAAAGTTACCCTTGAGAAACTGGAGTTTGAGAGAACACAGAAACAAGGATAATATACTTAACTAGTATTTATTCTCTAAGTTTCTGGTATTTTTTATAAGATTTTATTTATTTATTTGAGAGAAAGAGAGATGATAGAGAGAGCGAGCATGAGAGGGGAGAGGAGGAAGCAGGCTCCCCCCTGAGCAGGGAGCCCAACACCAGCTCCATCCCAGGACCCCGGGATCATGACCTGAGCCCAAGGTAGATGCTTAACCGACTGAGCCATCCAGGTGTCCCATTCCTGATATGTTTTCATCTTTGTCCTAAACCCTGGAATAAAAACTGAGTAAGACAGGATCCTCGTCTTTGAGGAGGTTGATGAGGGGAGTTAGACACACACACATACAATGACATTAATATGTGGAAAATGCTGTAATGATCATGTGCACAGAGTATTATGAACACATTGACTTGGACTACAGATTGCGTGCGTATGAGCATGTAGGAGAGGGGAGCTAGAAAAAGCTTCATGGCAAAGGCATGACTCTGAATGGACACATAAAGGAATGAATTTTTGGGACTTCATCAAGATCAAAAGCTTCTGTACAGCAAAGGAAACAGTCAACAAAACAAAAAGGCAACCCACAGAATGGGAGAAGATATTTGCAAATGACGGTACAGACAAAAGGCTGATATCCAGGATCTATAAAGAACTTCTCAAACTCAACACACACAAAACACATAATCATGTCAAAAAATGGGCAGAAGACATGAACAGGCACTTCTCCAATGAAGACATACAAATGGCTATCAGACACATGAAAAAATGTTCATCATCACTAGCCATCAGGGAGATTCAAATTAAAACCACATTGAGATACCACCTTACACCAGTTAGAATGGCCAAAATTAGCAAGACAGGAAACAACGTGTGTTGGAGAGGATGTGGAGAAAGGGGAACCCTCTTACACTGTTGGTGGGAATGCAAGTTGGTGCAACCACTTTGGAAAACAGTGTGGAGATTCCTTAAGAAATTAAAAATAGAGCGTCCCTATTACCCTACAATAGCACTACTGGGTATTTACCCCAAAGATACAGATGTAGTGAAAAGAAGGGCCATCTGCAGTTCATAGCAGTTATGTTCATAGCAGTTATGGCCACAGTCGCCAAACTGTGGAAAGAACCAAGATGCCCTTCAATGGACAAATGGATAAGGAAGATGTGGTCCATATACACTATGGAGTATTATGCCTCCATCAGAAAGGATGAATACCCAACTTTTGTATCAATGAGGAAGGGACTGGAAGAGATTATGCTGAGTGAAATAAGTCAAGCAGAGAGATCAATTATCATATGGTTTCACTTATTTGTGGAGCATAACAAATAACATGGAGGACATGGGGAGATGGAGAGGAGAAGGGAGTTGAGGGAAATTGGAGGGAGAGATGAACCATGAGAGACTATGGACTCTGAAAAACATTCTGAGGGTTTTGAAGGGGCGGGGGTGGGAGGTTGGGGGAGCCAGGTGGTGGGTTTTATGGAGGGCACATATTGTATAGAGCACTGGGTGTGGTGCATAAACAATGAATTCTGTTACACTGAAAATAAATTAAATTAATTAATTAAAAAATGAATAAATAAAATCTTAAAAAAAATAAAGCAGGCCAAAGGGGTAAACTTTGATTAATTTTATCTCCACGGGTTTCATATTCTGAAGGATGCTGTCTACCTCAGGCAGTGTTTATTAAGTAATAGATAACAGATCAAAAACATCTCTAACTGCCAAACAGATTAAAATCAGCATAGGGTGGCCAGTACTATTTTCCTATTATTTAAACCAAGAACAAAGGTATTTGTTGTCATTTGATTTTTTTTTTTCCCCTGTGAAGTCTTTTCCTGGCGAAAATGTAATTTGTTTCTTTCATTATGATTTTTGGGATACTGATCTAGCAAAAGGACTCTCCTTATTCTTTTTAAGGACAGGCTTGGCTGTCTTGGTAAAGACAGTAACTCCTTGCACTAACCCATCTGGCCTAGAAAAAATGATATTGAAAAGAACCTCATTAATGAGAATTCCTGGATAACAGGGCAATAGCTATGCCCCCTGAGGATAGCTTGCAGTATTGTTTCCTCGTAAGGCAACATACACACACGGTCAGATCCTGGCCCACTTTTCCAGAACTCCTGCAAGATAATAGGGATCAATGTAATAATCAACATTTATATAGCATTCTATCATTCTACAAAAGGATTTCACAAAAGTATCTGATTATGGGTTCTGACCTTTGAAAGCAAATCCCATTTCGCCATCTGAAGCAAGTTTCTCTCCTTTTTGATTTTTTAAGTCTTTATTGTAATGTTCTTATTCTTCTAGTCAATGTTTTCCAGCTTTATTGACATATAATGACATATAACACTGTGTAAGCTTAACGTGTTGATTATGCTCATTTGCTGTTGAGTATGTTGATTTGATATTTATCTGTTGTGACACGATTATCATTACACTTAGCTAACTGCTTGGTCACCTCACACAGTTATCCTTTCTTTTTTTGTGATGAGAACATTTAAGATCTACTCCCTTCAACACTTACAAGTTTATATTACAATATCGTTAATTAAAATCATTATGCTGTATATTCCATCTCTAGAACTTACTCATCATATAAGTGGAAGTTTGTTCCCTTTAACCAACATCTGCCCATTTCCCCCACCCTCTCCGGTGAGTTTAATCTCTTTCAGTTTCAGTTTCTTTCTCTCTCTGAAGTAAGGGCACTGACTTTCACTGGGAGAGCTAGCGAGTGAATTAAGTGAGATTTTAAGTATAAAGTACCAAGGACAGTGGCTGACAAGTAGTAGATATATCATAGTAAGAGCTAGATCCACTCTTTTTGTCTTTTTTTTCCCCTAGAAGCAGATGAATTAAAAAAAAAATGTCTTTGACTATCAACAAGGTGAAAAGACAATCTATGGAGTAGGAACAAATATTTGCAAACCATCCATCTGAAAAAGGGTTAATATAAAAAATATATAAAGAACTCATGCAACTCAATAGCAAAAATAAAAACAAAAACAAAACAAACAAAAAACCCAGGTGATTAAAAAGTGGGCAAAGGGCCTGAATAGATCCTTCTCCAAAGAAGATACATACAAGACCAATAGGTATATGAAAAGATGTTCAACATCACTTGTCATTAGGGAAGTGTGAATTAAAATCACAACGAAATATCATCTCATACCTATTAGAATGACCATCAACAAAAGACAGCACAAGGCATGAATTTGGAGAAAAGGGAATCTTTGTGCACTGTTGTTGGGATTGTAATTGGTGTATCAAGAATGGAAGAAGTATAGGGGCACCTGGGTGGCTCAGTGGGTTAAGCCTTTGCCTTCAGCTCGGGTCATGATCCCGGAGTCCTGGGACTGAGCCCCACATCAGGCTCTCTATTCAGCAGGAAGCCTGCTTCCCCCTCTCTCTCTACCTGCCTCTCTGCCTACTTGTGATCTCTCTCTGTGTCAAATAAATAAAGTATTTAAAAAAAAAAAGAATGGAAGAAGTATAGAGGATCCTCAAAAAAATCAAAGATAGGACTACTATATAATCCAACAATTCCACTTTTGGAAATATACCCAAAGAAAATGAAAACACTAACTGGAAAAGATATCTGTACCCCCATGTTCATAGCAACATTATTTACACTAGCCAAGGCATGGAAACAACATATCTGTGCATCGATAGAATATTAGTCAGCCATAAGACATGAAGAAATACTCCTATTTGTGACAAGAGAATGGAACTTGAGGACATTATGCTACGTGAAGTAAGTCAGACAGAGAAAAATACTGTATGATCTCACTTATCGGTGGAATACAAAACTCCCACAAAAACAAAAACAAAGAAAACAACTCATAGAAGAAGAGCTCAAACTTGTGGTTACCAGAGATAGAGGATGGGAGGAGGGTTGTATTGGAGGGAGGTGGTTAAAGATACAAACTTCCAGTGATAAGATAAATACTAGAGATGATAGTACAACTTGATGACCATAGCTAATACTGCTGTGTGGTATATAGGAGTTAAGAGAGTAAATCCTAAGAGTTCTCATCTCAAGAATTTTTTTTTTTTTTCCTTTTCATTGTATCTATATGAGAAGATGGATGTTGGCTGGTCCTATTGTGGTAATCATTTCACAGTACATGTGAATCAAATCATGATGCTGTATGCTATAACTGTGATGTGTGTCAATAATTTCTTAATAAAACTGGAAAAAAAAGAACTAGGTCATTTAAGTCAAGAAAATATGTCTTTTGTTTTACTATTTTTTCGTTGATTCATTCCTCTCAACTTGTGGCAAGAACCAAGCCATTTTGTTAGACTCTTTTTACCTCCCATCTATTGAACTTATGGCTCTCCGATGGTTACTCAAGGGTGTAATTTGAGGTGTACCAGGGTGTCCCAAAATTTGACCTTCCCCAGCGGTGGCTCTCCTTGGGTTCTCTGGTCTTTTTTGGGTCCTCTAGGCATCACATCGGAAATACAAAGAAAAGGTGTTATTTATAAATAATATGCTTCCTAACTCCAGAAAGATTTAAAGCAGTTTTCAGGATTTGATCATGCATGAAACAGGAAAGTCTTCTATCACAGAGAAATGACAGATTACTACAAAGTGAACTGCATGAAATGTACCCCACACTTGATATGGATTAATTCAAGTTTTGAACGGAGGGTTGCTGTCATTCATCGGCCCATCAAATAATTGCCGTAAGTACATTGCTGTAGTAAGAGAAGATTTTATGATATTATAGTTTTAATTACACATCATGGCACGTGTTGTAAAATGGATTTTGTTAAAAAAAAAAAAAAAGCTTGAAAGCCATGAGATTAGGCTCCTAGTGCTTTACCTTTCCTGCCACTTGTTGATTGTTAAAGTTTGGAAAATTCCCGATTTCATAAACTTTTGTGGAACACTTACTTTGCATCAGACATTCTTCTATATAAATGATTTTTTCTCCCCTCTCTTTCCTGATACTGTTAATCTGCGGTGTAGGATAGGTAGCCTGGGTCCATCCCATTCTCTTCTCACCTTTCGCCAGGCCTCTGGTACAAGTTCTAGAGGATTCCTATTACTAAGCAGATTCTGATACTGGGTAATAAAACGCACATTTCCAAACAGAGTGAATCTGAGCTTCCCTAATGCCCCCTGAGAATTACGTCAGCTTTAACCATGAAAGCGCTGGGCTCTTTTTAGTCAGAATTTTCTTCAAGTTCTGCCTGCCTGTGGGGTGGGGTAGGGGTGAGGGACTGAGAAGGGGGAGGTAGAGGGAAGCTTTAGGTAAGGGGCTGTAAGGAGGCGCTCGTTGGGGGTGGGATGAGTCGCAGAGGGTGGGCGGGAGAAGGCGGACGCGCGTACACCGAAGGGTATTTCCGGCTCGAATTTCCATACGGAGGCTCTTTGAGTTGAACTTTTTTGGGGAAATCGACCCGTGTTAAAGAACTAGGTGTGCGCGAGTGTACGCGGGTGCGGCGGGCTTCCCCACCTAGGTATGGGTGGCATTCTCCACATCTTTGTGGGTCTCTGCGAGCCGCGCTGGCCGCGCTGAGGCTGCGCGGGGGCCGCCCCCGGTCCCCAGTCGGGACACCCTGAACCGCAGCAGCCACAACAGGCTCGCCGGCAGACAAAGGGGCGGGCGCAGTGGGGCTGGCTCGCGCCCCCGGGCGGCGGGGACCGGGCGCGCGCGCTCCGAGCTCCGGACCGGGGCCGCCGACGGCGCGGCACAGACCCCGCGCGGGCCGCAGCCGCGGCGCCCGGAAGACCCGGCTCCGGGACGCAGACCCCGCCCGGGCTGGCTCGGCGCCGGGCTCCGGGCTTCCACTCAGTCTTTGACCCTCCGTCCCCGCCCGCTCCCCCCTCGCAGGCCGCACCACTGTAACCGCTGCGCCGGCCCCCGCCGCTCCTTCTCGGGCCGGCGGGCGGAGAGCGCAGCGCGGCGGGGCCGGCGGCATGGCTGTGTCTTGGAGGAACTGGCTGGCCAACGAAGGGGTTAAACACCTCTGCCTGGTAGGATGGCGGGCAAGGCTCTCCCTGCGTTTTGTCTCTCGTGCAGCAACTTTGATTCATTCTCTGAGCGTGCGCGGGTGGGAAGCTGGAAGAAGTTTTGCCTCTAATTCAAACGTTCTCAACTAACAAAACTTTCCGCTGTTAATACCTGGAGATAGTAACACTACCTACCCTCCACCCCCCCAGTCCCAACCCGGCTCCAAATGCATGGGAACTTTCCTGCACACTGATGGGAGAGCAGATGTGGAGGAAGGGAGAAGAGATCACTTTTAGTGAACACAACCCTTTCTTAACCCTTTAAACATCTTCCCCCCTTTCCCCTTTCCCCAGATTGCTTCTGTTTGGTGTTGCATTTTTAACAACAGGCAATTCTCCCGACGTGGTGATGTCACTGATTTCTCAGGCTCATTTTGTACTGCAAGGGATGTCTGCTGATCATTTAGGAGACCTCTGCAATCCAAATGCTTAATCTCAGGTGCAGGGACTGAGTTAAGATTTGTTTTGCTCTGAGTGGTTTTCAGCTTGCTGGTTAATTGAAAATGCTTTCTGCAATTACTAATCCAGCTTCGTCTGAAAGTAGTGTGTCCAACGAAGGTACTTAAGGTTTCCATTCATCAAGTAATGTTTATTTTTAATTTTTGTTTTCTCTTTCTGTGTGATTTAGTTTATCTGGCTCTCCCTGAATGTCTTGCTTTTCTGGAAAACCTTCCTGCTGTATAACCAAGGGCCAGAGTATCACTACCTCCACCAGATGTTAGGGGTAAGTGGGACTTGGGTAACCTGGTAGAATGGGTTTAAGGTAGGCGGACACTGCTACCAGGCTTGGTCAGTTCTTCCATTTATTAAAGAAACCCTGGTTGTTCGCTTCAGAAAGTGGTCCCGTTTTCTTGATGCATCATTTACACTCATGTAGGTTAAAATGATTGACTCTTTTAAGAACCAAAGATTCTATGTGCTAAAGTGAAAAGAATGAACCTGTCAGAACAGGCTAGTAAGTGCCTGAGAGAAGTTGCAGCCTCTTGTCAGCTGCCAAATGCCTTAAAGGATCCGCTTCTCCAGCAAGACCCACCAATGACAGGCTTTTAGTTTTCACTAATCAAGACTTCAGCCTGCGCATAAGCTTATCCAGAGGATTTCTGCACTGTTTCCTTTTCCTGCCAGTTCTCACAAAGTATGTGTCTGAGGCAGTTATGCATTTCTAGCCATTTCTTAGCTTCTTACCCTAGGTTACTGGTTGATTACGGTTCCAGTGCCCTGGTCTAATATGAGAATGATATTGTGCAGAACTTTGCTCTGATTTATCGCATGTTGATATTTTTCCTTTTCTCTAGTCCATGACATTTCTGATCTCATTCTTTCCATTCCCTTTCTACTTGACTCCTTAACAGTAGACAGAGGCATTGAGGACATCTTACTTTGTATTAAGGTTAGCATTTTCTGAGTAACAAGCAAAAAGTATAAAGTGTATTGAAAAACTTTAGAGCATCTGAAAAAAATTTGTCATTCCTTTTCATTGGGGGAAGAGAACATATTCTAAGTAGGAGATGTGTTATTTTCTTTTCTATGGTTTAATGACTATTTAAAATTACGATTAGTTCACGTGAATTTAGTGGAACCAGCTTTCCATTTCCTACTTTACATTTACAGATCTTATTTATCTTCAAACTTCAGCTCTTAGAGTAGTGCTTGGCGCATGCTAAGACTGCAGTCAATTGAGATTTAATTAATTAACTGATGTTTTATTTTATACAGTAAAGCCCTATTTTTCATTATCTTTTGGTCACACAATTGATATTTTTCAAAGCTTAACACCGACTTTTTGAAGAACTTATTATTTTAGAACTATTTAAGGTTCACAGTAAGATTGACAGTAAGGTACAGAGATTTCCCCTGTGCTTCCCTACCCCCACACATGCATAGCCTCCCTCATTATCAGCATCCCCTACCAGTATGTTACATAAGTTACAGCTGATGAACCTACATCGACATGTTATCACCGTCCAACACCTGTATTTTTAACTAGTGGGTTAAGAAAAATGTTCTGAAAGATGAAACTTATTTTATTGGTAACTGTTAAAAAATTATTTATTATTTTAGAGCACGCGAGAGAGAGCACACACTGGGGAGGGACAGAGGGGGAGGGAAGAGAATCTCAAGCAGACTCTGTGGTGGTGTAAGCCCAATATCTGGCTTGATCCCACAAAGCTGAGATCATGACCTGAGCTGAAATCAAGAGTTGGGTGCTCAACCAACTGAGCCACCCAGGTGCTCCTCATTTTCTTGGTAACTCTTAAATCTGAACATTTCTTTCTCTTTCTCATTCAATCACCTTTCCATTTAACCATCTATCAAACTGTCATGAAACCCATGCTTTTCAAATGGGCACACAGAAAGTGAGCCCTTGCTCCTGCCCACAAGTTTCTTACAATCTAGTGGCAAATCGAACAAGTAAATACTTTTAATTTAATAAGCAAGTTAAGAAAAATTTTGTCTAATAAATATATGAAGATCTCTGACCTATATTTTTAATTCCCCCCCCTCGTAAATCCCCCTTAGGTATGAATTAGTGAACACAGGATTTTCAGTAGACGATATCTGAACTATTATGTAACTATATGAATAACTTGGAGAAAACTCAAAAGTGTTATGATGGCAAATTTTCCCTTCAAAATTGACAAATTTTTAAAGGAGATATCTGTATTAATATACAATCTAAGAAGAGGCAACTTGAAGCCAGAAATGAACTTTGGATTTCATCCCTATGATATGGTGTAAGCTAAAATAATAACTTACTTAAAAATTAATTATCTTGGAAACCAGCAAGTTAATTTTTATAAGCTTGGGTTCTGTATGACAACTTCAAATTTATTTTGGTGACAAGTCAGATATGATGAAGAGTATACATGTACACACATGTATTACCCAACTAATTTAAAAAAAATATATGTTTTTTTTCTTGCCATCACATTCTAGTGCTTTTGTTTGAATAATAGGACAGGCTAGGGAGATTCAATGGTGAGGCCAAGGAAAAAATGATAAAAGGCCTAAAGTGAAAACTATGAGTACAAAGTGCAACAAACAGATAGGAGAAGAGAGGGGTCATTGTAAATTAGTTTTTATAGAAACCTAAGAATGATCATAGTGAGTTGACCCTTAGGTCATCCTGTCAGAAGTCAACACTGTATGAAAAGTCACCGTGGGGAGGAATGGTTTTTCTCCTTGTCATCCTCCCGAAAAATGAAAGATGAGGTCCAAACTTCTCAGTTTTCAGTAGTTACTTATATGATGTTTTAAGCAGCATTAATTTATCTAAATCATTTTGGAATGCTTTCAGTCTATGTTACTCTACTTTTTAGTGAAAAAAGAACTCTATCCGTGGTTTTACTATTTGCTTTATGAAGGAGGACTTAATTTTATTTGTCCTAGGCTTATCATTCCTAATCTTTTGATGATTATGGTATTACCTTATAGTGTAAGAATTTGCAGGCACTGGGGCGCCTGGGTGGCTCAGTGGGTTAAAGCCTCTGTCTTCTGCTCAGGTCGTGATCCCAGGGTCTTGGGATCGAGCCCCGCATCGGGCTCTCTGCTCAGCGGGGAGCATGCTTCCTCCTCTCTCTCTCTCTGCCTGCCTGTGATCTCTGTCAAATAAATAAATAAAAAATATTAAAAAAAAAAAAAGAATTTGCAGGCATTTTTCAAGTGGCAAAGAAAATAGAGTATAACAATCGGATATAATTAACTGTAAAATAAATACTTCTGACTCCCATCTTTTACATGTTTAATACTGATACTTCATTATTATTAACTTACTGCCTTAGATAGGGCATTTTAAAGCCTACCCTCACGAGAACAAGGTCCCACTGTGGTGAATTTTAGAAAGACTGAAAGGAACATAGTAAGTGTTCTGATATTACAAATGTCTCTCTCTTTTTAAAATATTTATTTATTTTAGAGAGAGGGAGAAAGAGAGCACGAGTGGAAGGGGTAGAAGAAGAGAGAGAGAATTTCAAGCAGATTCTCCATTCAGCCCAGAGCCCCAGGAAGGGCTCGGTCTTATGTCCTTGAGATCACAATCTAAGCCAAAACCAAGAGTCAGATGCTTAACTGATTCTGCCACCAGGTTCTCCCATAGGTCTCTTGAAAATGAATTTTAGACTCATAAAAATAATGATGGTATTCCTGGAGATGAAATTACTATTACTATCACTTTAAAACACAATTTGAAGGAGTTCCTCCAGTTGCTGGTTATTTTGATAATAGTATTGAGCATGAAGGTTGCCATCATTCATCTTTAAAAAAGTAAGCTTGCAGTAACAGTCAGAGAAGTGTGAGGGGAGGAAAAGGTCTACAGAATATAGCCCATTTGCAAGAAGGCATAGATATTGACAAGCAGTTAATTCTTAGTAGTTGGAAATCTCTGCTTTCTACTGGAAACCAACTATGTATTCAACAAATCTACAAATATTTGGTTTAAGCCAGGAAACCATTCTTCCCATTTTACACATGGGAAAAGGTAGGCTGAGGAATCTGGTGACTTGTTTAGCATCAGAGCTGGGATGTGATTGCAGTCCTGTCTGACCTTTTTGCCTTTCCTCATGCTTTGCAGATTTTCAAAACACTTTACTGGCCCATCTCTGATAGTTAGGCTACTGGTTACTATTACTCATCATCAGTGCTGTCCAACAGAAATGTAATATGAGTCATGCAATTCAAATTTTTTCTGTAACATGTTAAAAAAGTTAAAACTCCAGTGGCATTAAGTGTAATAATATATTTTATTTAAAATAGTCTGTCTAAACTATTGTATTGGATTGAAGTATTCAACATGGAGTCAATATTTTTAAAAATACCAATGAGGTATTTTAGGGTGTTGCATATTCTTTGAAATATATGGTATGTATTTTATACTTGTGCACATCATAATTCAGTCACCAGATTTTCATCAGAAATACTTGACTTGTGTCTAGATTTCATAAAATTTTACAAATAAAAAAGTGAATTCACATGCCTAAGCTGCTCCAAATGTATTTTAAAATTTTTCTTTTCTTTTTTTTTTTTTTTTAATTTTATTTATTTATTTGACAGACAGAGATCACAAGTAGGCAGAGAGGCAGGCAGAGAGAGAGGAGGAAGCAGGCTTCCTGCTGAGCAGAGAGCCCGATGCGGGGCTCAATCCCAGGACCCTGGGATCATGACCTGAGCCGAAGGCAGAGGCTTTAACCCACTGAGCCACCCAGGTGCCCTTTAAAAATTTTCTAATAACACAAAGAGCTATTTGCTTTAAGTTTTACATTAAAAAAATAATAGACCTAAAATTCAGTTTCTTGGTGGGCCTAGGCACATTTCAAATGCCTAATAGCTTTGTGTGACTAGTGGCCACCATTTTGGACAGCGTAAGCATAGACTGTGGGAGAAGATATTCCTACTCCCACGGTCATACACACTTACCATTTTGTTTTACAGCAAACAGCTGGCCACCAACCAGCCCAATAAAAAAAACAGGTATATCGGTAGTGTTCTTGCTCTCCCTCTCCAAAACAGAGGTTGATATCGAATGGAAAGTTGTAGGCTCTTGTTATTTGTGGTAACCATTAGAATATATCTGACTTCTCCCTAATCATCTGAGCTTTTTGGTGGTGGGAACCTTTGAGAGCGAAGGTAAAATTATTTAATGCTCAGAACTAGCGGATCCATTTTTTACATCTATTTTTATTTATATTCATAGGATGCTAGTGGATTGTTTTCAGTCCAGGATTAACGATTAAAAAAAACCATGTAAAACCTGACTGAGAGAGAAGATCTTAACTGATGGAAGATATAAAATAACGTTGAGGTTAATGTGTCTTCGTAGGAGTTTTCATCAGGACTGTTCTCTCCCAGACTGGTCTGACCCAGACCTGGAGGCAGCCTGGTCACGGCTGGTTTATGCCTGAGTTAATGTGCTAATCAGACTGTGCACTTCCTAGGAGATGTTTAATTATGACATGCTGTGAGTTTTGGAATCTTAAAATTAAGCTAAGGAGAGGAAAAAAAGTTCTTTTGAGGAAAGCCAAAACAAACACACGCACACATAAACTAACCAAGCAATAACCTCCTCCACCTTCCCATAACAAACTTTTAAATAAAGGGGTACTTTGATTTTTTAAGATAAAATCTAGTTTTGATTTATTTGTTTTCAAGGAATGGAAAATGTAGTTGCTTGCACTTTACTAGAAAGCCCCAATGTGTCTGAGAAATTTAGATTTCTTCCCTAGATTTTTTTGAAATACTGGGCAATTTATCTCAATATATTATGGATAGAATCCCTCATACTGAAGTTCATCTATTTCTGTGTTGTATTTCTGATGTTTTAATAATTAACAGATATAATTTAATTGATAAGAACATCTTAGGTTGAGAAGAGAATGTGTTTTATAGCACCACATTCAGTGTGTTTTGGTTTTACTATCTTTTTCCTCCCAAACTAATATTGTATATGGATCATTCAGTTTCAGCCTAGTTATTCTCATGGTGTCATAATGAGACATTTAATTTTTTTTGCTTTGTTTCACAATTATTATTTTTTAAGGATTTTACTTTTAGGTAATCTCTACACCAATGTGGGGCTTGAATTTACAACCCTGAGATCAAGAGTCTCATGTTCTACCAGCTGAGCCAGCCAGAACCCCCACCATTATTAATTTAGATCTACTGCACCATCATGAAGATTTTTTTTTCTTTTTTAAAGACTTTTATTGAGATACCTGTGTTAATTGGAAGAAAGCTGGGAACATTGAGATTTTTTCTAGTCTCACAGTGATGATCTTTCTTTGGTTAATTATTATCCTTTAAGTGATTAAGAAATATTTACTAATTTACCCTCTCAAAAGTCCTAGAAGTTATATCATAATTAACAATTTCCAGAGACAGAAATCTGATGTCCTGTGAATTTGTTAAGGTCAGAGATTAGAGTGTGTGTACAAATGGACCTAGGATTTTAAGTCAGTATTGGTTTTATAGCTGACCCAGGCAGCTTTACTTCTGCTGAGAAAGAATATATACCATCTATGAGTTTCAGAAAAGGCTTAATCATCATTAATTCTTTTCATTTATTGCATACAATATAAAAGCACCTAGATTTGCCCAGGCATGCAGTGTGGTTTCAATTCAGGGGATATTTTTTAACTGAATGGGTGATTTTTTGTTGTTTGTTTTTATTCTTAGCATTCTGCTATCTGAAAATACTTTACTTCCTGTTTATTGCCGAGTGAAAAGGACTTACATTACTTTGATGCAATCATTATATTCTTAATCCTTTTACAGTATTGGAGACTCAGAATTTTAGACTTGGAATTAAGCTTTGATATCTTTACTTAGACTTCTTCCTCATTTTCTCAAACAGAAAAATGAAGTTGAAGTCATTTGCTCACCATCACCCACTGAATGAGTGGCTTGGTCACTATTCTGGTCCATTGATCCTCAGTCCAACAGTTAGTCTGTTATGATGAACAACTCTATGCACATACACATAAACAAATTAAATCCCACACTGTGTAGACCACTAGCTTTCCATCTTATGGGAAATGATATTTAAAGATGTTTAGCAATTTAAGAAGTTAAGGTAATTTATCCCCAAGATAATATAACTTTCAGCATTATAGTTGTTTTAGATTTGTTTCAGACAAATTATCAAGGGATATTTTATGAGACTTATTTTTATTTAAATTATTTCTGATTCCGTAATATTTTTTGGACTTACAGCACTCAGTGTTTAACCTCTTTATTATATATAGCTGAATGTCCACTGCATAATTATCTTCTATCAATACCCATCAAAACAGCATAGAATTAGAAGGTAGAATTAATTTTAGAGAATTTCAAATCTACCTACTTCATTTTATTATTAGTAATATTAATAACATCAACAGTAGGTTATATTCATTGAGGACTGTCTAGGTAATAGGCTTTGTGTGGACTAATTTGCTTAAAATTTTCCATTCATCCTGTGGCGTAGATTATTTTTTTTTAAGATTTTTATTTATTTGAGAGAGAGAACATGAGCAACGGGGCGGGGGGAGGGAACAGAGGGAGAAGCAGACTTCTTGCTGAGCAGGGAGCCCAACTTGACTTGGTGCTCCATCCCAGGACCCTGAGATCATGACCTGACTGAGTGACCCAGGTGCCCCCAGAGTAGACATTTTTAATTTTTCAGCTGAGCAACTGCATTAGGGAAGTTTTGTGACTTCCTAGTGAGTGACAGAGGTAGGACTCCAGCCCAGACATCCTGGTTCCAGAACTTGTATTGTTAACTATTGTTCTCTTCTGCCTCTATGTGACATTATATTAGGCTGAATTACATGAATTGCTATTTAGATAAAAAATAATCAAATACCAGCCATTTCAAATAGTTCAACCTGATAACCACTGCTACCATTTACTAATCATATAGTGTGTGCCAGATATAATTAGTTCTTTGCTCTTTCTTTATATAATTTCACTTACTCCTTATATTTAAATTATCCTAGTAAGTAACAACCCTGGAAGATAGGAAGCATCACTTTTTAGGGGATTGAGAAACTGAGATTCTGAATGGTTAGGTAACTGTCCCCAAGTCACACAACTAACCCCAGGAGAAGCCCTATTGGAACCCACGCTTGTCTCATTCTGAAGACCTTGTTCTCAATCACTGTGCTCCCCCAGGGAGGTTCTGAGACAGATGGGATTAGAACTGGAATTTTCTTATGTGTCCTCCCACTGGCTCTGCATCAGACTGTTTGTATGTATGTTTGTGTGCTTTTGTATCGATAAGTACTCGATCAGAAATGAGGGGAAGAATATTGCTTATGGATTATTCTTAGACCTGACACAGACCTGTACACCTCAGCCTAACTGGTGCCACCCATGCTAGTTTGCTCAGGCGTCCATAACAAAGTACCACAGACTGGGCGGTCTAACCAACAGAAATGCGTCTCCTCGCAATTCTGGAGGCCATATGCTTTATGCTTTGTTTGGGGAACACCCAGCCTGAGGCAGAAGAGCTTGTAGAATGAGTGAATGTTACAGGGATCTTACGGTTTGATCTAGTTCACTTAGCTCCTTTGATAGATGAACTTGGTGAAGTTAAATGTCTCCTTTATTAACTCAGTCTTCTAATCTTAGTCAAGTTTTCTAATTCATCAAACTAAGCAATGTGGCGATCTTAAAATTGATTTTAAAAGTGCCTAGGTCATTCTGGGGAAGAAAATAAAATAATCAAAAAACAATCAAATGAAGATCATAGACCATGGAGCTAAATGGATATGAATCCTAGCTCAGGCGCTTATCTTCCTTTATGATTTTGGTATATTTCTATTCAGAGCATAAGTTTAACTCATTTGTGAAGTCGAGTTTAAATCTTTCCCTCAGTGTAGTTGTGAAGATTACATGAGAAAATGTGGGTGAAATGTTTAGTCCTTGGTACATAGGTACTCAGCAAATGATAGTTATTACTGTAATTAGGTAGTGTTATTTAGCATTCATAGTATTAATATCACTAAATAGGATTTTTTTTAAAGATTCTATTTATTTATTTGACAGACAGAGATCATAAGTAGGCAGAGAAGCAAGCAGAGAGAGAGAGCGAGGGAAGCAGGCTCCCCATTGAGCAGAGAGCCCGATTTGAGGCTTGATCCCAGCACCCTGGGATTATGACCTGAGCCGAAGGCAGAGGCTTTAACCCACTGAGCCACCCAGGTGCCCCATCATTGAATAGGATTATTATAAATTATTTATGTTGTAAACAAAAATAAGAGCCAACATTGATTGAAATGTTCTCATGGACAGACATTGTATTACATTCTTTTTTTTTTTTTTTAAGATTTTGTTTATTTGGGAGCGAGGCTGCTTGCAAGGGAGAGATTGTGTTTGCACACAAGCAGGGGGGAGAGGCAGAGGGAGAGGGAGAAGCAGGCTCCCTGCTGAGCAAGAAGCCCTTGCAGGCTGGATTCCAGGACCAGGGATCATGACTTCTATCCTAAGGCAGACACTTAACGGACTGAGCCACGTAGGTGCCCTGAATTACGTTCTTTATACATTTTTTTAAAAGGATTTTATTTATTTATTTGACAGAGAGAGATAGCAAGAACAGGAAACACCAGTAGGGAGAGTGGGAGAGGGAGAAGGATGCTTCTCACAGAACAGGGAGCCTGATGTGGGGCTCGATCCCAGGACCCTGGGATCATGACCTGAGCTGAAGGCAGATGCTTAACAATAGAGCCACTCAACTAGTCCATAGGGTAGATTCTATTACATAAGGAGAAAGTAACAGAAATTATAAATAACTTGCTCATGGGATAAAGTACCGAGGATGAAGCCCATTATATAACAGGTGTTTCCCCAAATGCCAATTTTCCTCTTTCCTTCCCTCTTCTCTCCTTCATAGCCACAGATGACAGTTCACTTAACTGAAACATGATGAAACTGTTCTACTTATCTCAGAGTGTCATGTTGAAGATTAGATGATATAAAGGATAGGAAAGTACTTTGAAGAATTGAAAACACCATGGATGTAAAAAATAGTTATCCTTTACTGTTGCTGCGTCCTGTCATTCCTCCCAGCTTTTAAGGCTCCAGCCACGGCACCATGACAGAGCTCCTCCAGGGGTCAAAAGCAAAGTCACAGAGAAAGGAATGAGGGACAAGTGTTAGATGCCCTTTCACATCCAATATGCATTACGTTTACAGTATTGACTCTTGAAATGGGATCTTGAAGGTCTGTGACATGTTGTAATTAATAGTTGTGCTAAGGCATGAACCTTAGCCTTAAGACTTAAGCCTTAAGAACTTAAGACTAAGACCTTAGTAGAAGAGCAGATGACTTGGGTGGGGAGTGGGTCTCACTTCTAGTATCCACATTTTAAGGCAACTTTGTGATGTGATAGCAAGCAAACAGTGTGGTAAAAATACATGTGAAAATTGATTTCTCTAGTGCTTTGGCATTGGGACTAAAGAAAAAGTAGATTAAGGAGAAGATGGACTTTGCATGATCAATAGAATGTTTACATATTTAGAAATTGGGAACTTGAATTTGACAATGACTTCATTTGATAAATGAAACATATACAAGTTCTATAGGGAACTTGGTTTAAATCACATGATTTAATGGTTTTCTGAATTTGGGAAATTGTTAAAGGTCTTCGGACACATCCCAAGGATATCAGAGGTCTTCAGTAGTTTAAGGCAGGAAGAGATGAGTGATATACATGAAGTGAAAACATTTTATACATCTGAAATTTAAGAAGAAAAGTGGGCACTTCAATAAACTAAGATAAATCTAAGGATGTGCCTTTCTGACTGGATTCCTTTTTCTGGTGATAGGATTATCCAATAGTAAGAGAATTGTGGTACAAGAAAAGAGCCACCTCTTATGAATATGCTGAAATAGGATGATAAGAGTGCCTTTACCTCTCACTGATTTCCCTGGGCCAAGTTGCTTTTGAGAAGTTACTTTAGGCCTTTGAGCTTTGTTAATTCTTTCAGTTTGAAAAGCATGGATCCAAAAGCACATTTGTAAAGTGCTTTGAGTCATGCAAACAAAGGTAAAGAATGTGTTTTTATTCCCACCTCCACCCCCACCCTTCAGCCCCAGGCCCCCCCCCCCCCCTACCCCCCCCCCCCACCCCCGCAGCTCAGAATATCTAAAGGGAAAACTAAGCAAATATCATAGTGGTCTATATTAATGGGTTCCAGTTGGAAAAAAAAATGACTCATATTAAGCCACAAGAATGCAGAGCTTCCATTGCATGTTCTTCTACTCAAGAAAAGGCATTTGCTGTTGGGCATTGTCTGTATTACATTTGTTACCTCCCATGGAAGTTCTCTGTAGGGTTGGAGCTTGGCTTGGACTATGTAGACCCATCACTGAACTATTTATTTTGATCTTGTATGTTTTGTAAAACATAAGAGAGGGGAAAAATGAGTCAAATGAACATCTTACAAGAGTTTACAATCACAATGGCTCTATAGAGTTTACTTAATTTTGGTTTGCCTGAAGAAAACTAGTCCTTGACTTGTACTGGTTTTAAAGCTTGGACATGTTATTCTCAAAGAAGAAAATATATTTTGTTCAACCCACAGACTTTAGATTTATAAAATTTGTTCAAGTCTTCTATGACGTGTAAAAATTCTTGTCTAAACTGTTTCTTACTACCTTTTCCTAAGCATGGAATGACTATTGGTTTAAATATAATAATACCTGGGAAAATTCCAAAGTTTAATGGAAACAATACAATGTAATGAACAATGAATATAAGAACATGGATTTTTATGGACAAATTGACTAACGTGGAAATTGGGACTTTACCTTTTAAGAAATGTATCTTTAAGTGATTTATTGAAACCTCCAAAGCCTTAAGTTTCCTCCATAATTTTAAATGGAGAATTATATTATGAAATTGAACTACCTAAACATTCCAGTATTGAAATAGTCTGACTTAAAAAAATGGCAGTTTTGCATAGTTTAACCTAGTATTCCTTACAGGATTTTCTTTTGTTTTGTTTTGTTATGAGGAGAGGTTAAGTAGGATGAAGAAGAAATGCGTGTGAGGCCTTCAAAAAGTATGACTTCCCTTCTTGGTAATGGCAAGTTGTGGTAGATTATGCTAGAGTCATTTCTTTCAGGCGACACCTTTGAAGTTAAGAATGTTTTGATGTTGAAATCTATTTGTAAATGGCTGCTAATGACAGAATTTCCAGCAACTGGGAGAGATTAACTCCTAATTTCATACAGTTGTATATATTATGAATTATTTAAAGAGATATTTTGCAAGTGGCAATGTGTTTTTGTTAATTATAATTTCAAAACTATTGAAGCTCCCAATTAATTGCTTTTTAACTGGTAATGGTTTTCAAATTTTATCTCAGATTTTTTTGGCCTTTTTAAGGCTTTCTGTCAAACCAACCAAAGATTGAGGTACACGCATAGAGAAATAATTTTAAAGGACATTAGCTCTTCTTTGTAAAAACAAAGGATTTAAAAAGCTATATTTTGGATTTCAGGTACAGAGTATTTAAACATGTATCTTAGTTCGTAGCACACTGCCTTCCTGGGTCTTTTGCTTTCTTCATCGTTCATTCATTTATTAATTGATTGTGTAATTACTCATTCTCCAATTCCCCAGTTCCTTTTTCCTCTTGACAGCAGGAACATTTTTAACATGCTGACATGTATCCTTCTATTGCTATTTTATTTGCATGTTTCTTTGAATTCACCAAAATGGTATTATGCATAGACTCATTCTGTTTCTTGCTTTTTTTCCATCTGGTATTATGTTTTCAAAGTCTGTCATGTGACTATGTGGTTCTTTGGGGTTTTGTTTCTAATGGCTACACAGTATTCTGTGGTTCCCATCTGCCACAGTGTACTTGCCCATTCTCCCAGAAAGGGACCCTTCGATTTCCTCTGATTTCCTATGACTTAATATAGCATCGTGATAAACATAAAGCATATTCTTAGAGTACAGATATTATACATTAGTTTCTTGGCTTTGTGCTTTGGAGACATTGCCCAATCCCTGGAGCACAACTAAACTGTTCATATTGTAAAAAAGGTACCCATTTTTGTTAGGATATTTCTATATACTTGTTATAAAGGTTTTTAGTGAGATTGAGATGACATTGTATGTGATATCACACATAGTACAACTTTAAAAATTGATATTCAGTTGTAGTAACTGGTTTTCAGTGAGAAGTCTAAAGGTTATTGGTTATAACTAAGGGAAGAATGCAATAAGTATTTAAAGTATTATTTGATTTCTGTATTCCCATGGTTTTTTTCTTATGTATTATTGCACATGATATTAACCATTTAAACAAAAACACCCCAGCCATATAAACAGTTGCAGTTAAAACAATAATAATAACACGTATAACATCAGACTTAGAAATAGAGGATGTGGCGGGGGGCACCTGGGTGGCGTAGTTGGTTAAGCCTCCAACACTTGGTTTCTGCTCAGGTTGTGATCTCAGGGTCCTGAGAGGGAGCCCTGTGTCAGGTTCCTTGCTCAGTGCAAAAACTGCTGAAGTTTCTCTCTCCCTCCCCCTCTGCCCCTCCCCACTGTGCTCTCTCTCTCTCAAATAAATTTAAAGATCAAAAAAAAAAAAAAAGAAATATAGGAAATGGAATAAATGTAGGAGAAAACATTAAAAGGATAGGTGCACAGAGTGGAATGGATTACAGAAAAGTAAACAAAGACGTGTTGCAGCAATGATTCACCCTAACTGTCTGTGCTGCAAAGTGTAATATAATAGACAGCTGTATGGATCCAGAGACCAAGCAAGGTTACGAAGGTTGGGGGCTGGAGTGTGCTTGGAAGGTTATTTTTGTGTTGTTGTTTTTATTTTTTTTAATTTTTTTCATGGTAGCATATGAGGGCTTTCTTTATTAATACTTTTGTATATGTAGAAATACTTTATTTTTTTCTCTGAAATGCTTTGGTAAGCATTTTAAGAGCACGTAAGCTGACCAAGCTGTAAGAAATGTGTGATGCTCTCTGTCACAAGGGACCTGTGGTTTGGATATTTAGCGTTTGGCCCCCACTTAAGTTGCAGTAGTGTGCAAGAATCGCTAACTGTCTCTTACTCCCTTCCATTACCCTGGTAGTTCTGTTCATTATTTGGAATCCCCCTTTTCCTTGCCAGCTATAATGATGTCACTCATAATTTCCCCTCCTTCCTGTTCCTGTCCTGTTATGTCCTCTTCCATCCTATCCTGTCCCATCTTATCCCATCCAGCCTTGTCCTATTTCGTCCTGTCCTGTCCTGTCCTGTCCTATTTGGTCTTCTTCTGTCCCACCTATCCTGTCCCATCCTATTCTGACCTTTACTGTCTTGCCTCGTCCTATCTTATACTGTTTTATTGATCCTGAACTTGAAGTAAATATCTTCTTGCTTATCAAAGGCTGGAAAAAAAAAAAAAAAAAAGAGTCCAGTAGCTTAATGTCCTTCCGGAAGCTATCACCTTAAGCCATGGAAATATTTGCAAGATAATTTATAAAGTTTGTCATGCATTTTTAAGTATGAAAATAATGCATCCAATTAAGGGGAAAAATGGAAAATGCACAAAACTTGAAATAAAAGGAAAATTGCCTTTCACATTTTCAATATTTTAAGATTTCTCCTCAAATTGTACTTCTAAGACTTTCCCCCACTCCATTTTACTTACAAAATAATCTTTCTTTTGACTTTCAGATTTAGTAAGTCTTTTTCATATTTGTTATAGAAAATGGGAGGAAATGCAAAAAAAAATCATATCTCAGAACCCACATCTAACCACCATTAACATTTTGGTTATTTCTTAAGTAAAAGTTTTTTCTTTTCTTCTTTTTTATTTTTTAATAATATGATCAGAATAAATAGTTTTGTATTCTCCTTTTAACATACAGCATTAAATATTATATTAGGTTTATTTCTATTATATTATCACAAATTGTTATACAATACAAAAATACATTTTTTATTTTTAATATTTCATTGAATAAATACAAACATACCTGTTGCAAACACTCCCCAAATTTCAGACATTCAGATGGTCTTTATTAACCCAGAAAATGCTGTGAAAAACATCATTGTGTAGAATACCCACTTTGTTGTTGTTTTTTTTTTTAAAGATTTTATTTATTTATTTGACAGAGAGAGAGATCACAAGTAGGCAGAGAGGCAGGCAGAGACAGAGAGGGAAGCAGGCTCCCTGCTGAACAGAGAGCCTGATGCGGGACTCGATCCCAGGACCTTGAGATCATGACCCGAGCCGAAGGCAGCAGCTTAACCCACTGAGCCACCCAGGTGCCCCGCCCCTTTGTTTTTATAATCATGTCCTTTGGATATGTTATGAGAAATTCAAAGTGTATTACCCATTTAATTTTATTTATTGTGAATTTTCATTGTGATCTATCCATTTAGTTTTTGGTACTTAATTGGTAAATTCATTACATTTCAAAAGAAACACATGCTTCTGTACATTGAATAATGATGTTACCATAGAAAAAAATTAGGAACTCTCCTTTATTTCTATATAATCTATGTTATATACAGATCACATTTTGCACGTGTACATTATTAATTCATTTCCATTATACAAGTTTAATGTATTTTCAGTGGCTAAAGACTGTCCCATCATGTACAGATAATTTTTTTTCATTTCTCTACTGTTAACCATTTTGTTCCTAGTCTTTTTGTTTTTATCACATACCATACTGCAGTGAGTATCCTTGTAGAAATTTTTATGTACACTTGGACAAGTATTTCTGGCCACTTAATTTTTTAAAGAAATTCCAAAGCAAGGGGGAGGGAAGGGTAGGAAAAAGGAAAAAAAGAAATCCCAAAGTGAGATATTTTGGACCTATTAAATGTTAGTTTTTTTAGAAAAAAAAAGATTATTTTTGATTTATATTTCCTCTTTTATACCTATTTGTCATCTTACATTTGATGTAATGCATTGTTCTACCAGGGGATGAACTAGTGTGGACCACTGTGTGTTGACCAATTAAACTCTGAAGAATTTTTTGGAAGAGTCTAATGCTTCGAAATGTATGCATAAGGAAGTTTAGGTGAATAGTCTATACCAGACAATCCATTCAGTCCGTTTTACTGAGTACCTACTCTTTCAGCCATTTTGGCCATTTTGATACACCCAGAGTTTTCTTAGAATTATTATCTTATTGGAGACAATATTTTTTTTTTTCCAAAGAAAGACCAAGAAAAATTTAACTGGATTCAAAGTTGAAAGTTATAGTTAAGACATACGGAGTTAGCTAAGATTGCTAATATCTTGAGGACCAAGATAGAACTTAGACAGTTTTATAGTTTCAAATAATAAGAGTTGTTAACAAATAGGATTGAGTTCGGGAGAAGTAAAATGGTAATGAGAGAAATGAGAGTAATGAGAGAAAAATCTTAATATTGAATATTCT
>ML109339.1:0-20918 GCA_003697995.1 Taxidea taxus jeffersonii | reverse complement strand
ATATATATATATATATATGAATGAAAGAAATGTACTTTCCCTTTTTACACAGAATCTCTGCTTTTCTCCAAAGCATTTGCATTTACTGTGCAGATCACACCAGCGCCCAGCAAATATTTATATACAAAAACCTCATCACAGTTTTCCTGCTTTTTCCTCTATTTTAGATTCTCCAACTCTGCATCACCAGCATAGCTGAACTGGGCCCTGGGGACCCATAATTTAGTGACTTCGCATGCCTCCTCTTGCAAGCTCCCAGAATTTCTTGGTGGCATCTCTCATTCCTTAAAGGAATTGCAAAATGTAATCAAATGTTTATTTCTCTCCTCTGATTCAAGCAGAGGAAGGCACTGACCACATTAAAGCTTGCCTCAATTGTCTAGCAAAAACCTGAGCTCATGTGGAAGCACCTTTATGGTAAAACTAAACAGCTTATTGGGAGATATGATGGAGGAGAAGTTTAATTAGTCTCACTGTCTGGGGAGAAAAGATTTGGCAGTGAGTCTTAGATTATCTGTAGCTGGAACACTGTTTGTGTTAAACCTTGCTTGGGTTTAAACGAACACAGATACATGGGGCACCTGGGCGACTCAGCTGATTAAGCATCTAACTCTTGGTTTTGGCTCAGGTTGTGATCTCCAGGTCCGTGGATCAAGCCCCATGTTGGGTTCCACTCTCAGTGTAGGGTCTGCTTGAGATTCTCTCTTTTTCTCTCCCTTTACCCCTCCCGCTCATGTGCCCTCACTCACTCTCTTGCTAACATAAACAAATAAATCTTAAAAAGAAAAAAGGTCAACATAAATATACACACTCTCAACTCTATTACAAATATATATAGAAGTCAAACATATGGAGATCAAAACAACAGCTTTTTCATTATTTGAGTTGGAGAAGACTATTTGAAACTGGCCCTAAAGCAGACTTACTATTACTAACATGCTTTCTATAAATCTAGACCTTAGGACACCAAGAGTGTTCAAAAGACAGACACATCAGACACATTTGTGAGTTATTCACTGTTTTGAACACACTAGCCCTGATATTCTGACCCTGCTACCAAATGTTGCCTGTGGTTCAACAGCATGGGCATCACCTGGGAGCTTACTGGAAATGCAGAATTTCAGCCTCCAGCTGAGACTGACTGATTCAGAGAGCCTGCATGTTAGCAAGATCCCTAAGGGATATGAACACACAGTTACATTTGAAAAGTGCTGTTCTACTCTGTGAGAGATGGGCTTCCATCATTTCCCATATTCTCCAGGATTCTCCCTTACAGATTCTGAAGCAGCAGGACAGATCTTGAGAATCTTCATTTTTATAATATCACCCCATATAATTTTTATTATCTTGGAAGCTTGGGAAAAATAAATCAGCACTTCAGAAATAGTAATGGCATATGAACCACCTAAGAATTTTGTTTAAAAGTAGGTTCTGATTGATTGGGTCTATGGTAAAGCCCAAGATTTTGAAATATGAGGTCTAGGAGAACAAGGCCCATTCTCCAACCTATTTCCCATTTTAAATTATATCCAATGAACTTTAAATTACACAGTGAACTTTCAAATACCATTCACCCAAGGTAATTCATTGAGTCCATAAATCATCATAAAAATAGTGTGGTAACAATATTTGACAAAAACAATAGCAAAATTTCCCAAATTTCAAAAATGTTAATGGCCTTATATCTTCTCAGGGACAAACTGAAAGCTAAAGATTATTTCATCTTCCCCTCATAAACTAAAGAGCAAAGTAAATTCAAAAGTTTAAAGTTAATGTTAAAACCAAAATCACCTCCCCCAAATTTCTGAGCCCTACTCTTCAAGCACTAACTCAGCACCTCCTGGGACAGAGCCAGGATATTTGCATTTTAAACAAGTCCCCAGATGATGCTGATGCTCTTGGGTCTGGGAACCACACTACAAGAAAAAATTGCATTGGAAGGAGCCAACATGGCTCACCTAGCAAAACCTAGAGCTTGCTTTTTTTTTTTTTTTTTTTTTTTTTTAATGGTAGTATGCCTTTATTAAGCCAAGTCTTTACTGGAACTAAGAGCTTTGTCTCTTTCGGTGATCTGACTCCTTTAGCCATGCTACTTAGGTCAAAATCAGCTGCAAAGCCCTTTTCCTGACATTCAGGTCTGTGCCAAGTGAAAAATTAATCTGTAGCTGGTGAACAACAGATGGCTTTCACTCTGTAACTGGAAAATACTGAATAAATTGAACAAATTAAACTTGTTAGTTTGTTTCCAAAATGAATGTTTGGGTCCATTCAAATGGTTTTCTGGCTTATGCTGCTTATTTTGGGGTTTATCAAATCAGAACTCTATTCATATATGATTTAATGTCAAAGTAGAAAAAACAGTCGTTTTAGTACTGACACGGTTGAAATAGAAAACGCAACCTGCACCTATAAGAAAATAAAACTGTCAAAACACACATACTTCTTCCCCAAATCAACTCAAGAAGAATCTACTTCTCATCTGTTGAGCTCCAAGGGCAGAAAGAAAACCACACCCCTACCCTGTTTCCTAGATGGCCCTGGGCCATTCTTCTAGGAGGGCAGGAACAAAAGGAGAAGGTTACTGCCCTGTACACAGAATCAATGGAGAGCAGTCCTTCCTCCCCGTATCATTGATCAAATTTGCAAATTATTCCTTTGCTCTGAGAAGAATGAAAGACCAAGTGAAGGGGTCATATTATCTTTCCAGTAGTTCCTCTCCTATAAAGTACAGTGGAAATTTCCTCATGGAAATGGGAAGGAAAAATAAGAATCCTAACACTTCTTAAGCGCCAAGAGGTAGGTGAAGGAATGTGTGCATTTTTAAACTTGAGTAATGATTAGTCCCAATGGTTTGGAGTCAATCTCAGTGACTCCTATATTTCATTGCTTTAACACTTAAGAAGCACATAATATTTGTTTATTCAAATTTTTAAAATGCTTTATGGCAATAAAGAACCAGTCTTTTATCCACATCTCCCAAAGGCTGTTTGTACAGCAGCAGTGTCTCCGTTCTAGAAATTTCACATGTTGGGAGTGGGGAGGAGCAACCCCTGAACCAAAAGTGACCCACTCGGCACTCCTGGACATAACGGTCCAGGGGTCGTCATCTTGTTCAAACTGGGCCAAGTTTGCTCCCCATAAAAGTTTTAAATTATAATTTAATGATATAGTCTTAATCTGGCTATTATCTTGAATGAGAGGTACTAGTCACCATATTACAACAGAGAAAACTTAGCAGTAAGAGACAATAAAGTAGACACAAAAAAAATTGTAGAGGTAAAAGAAGCAGAAAGTGTTCCAGATCTTTTCAAAATTTTTTTAGACCAAAGTAGACCCCAGCTCTTAGTTTCCATGAGATACTTCTAAGTTTTACCTTAAATAAGCAGGTTACTTTTATTTGAAATTTTAAGATCCCAACTGATGTACCTACTTCCCTATGCTTTCCCTTCTATATCCTCCTATTTCCTAAAGTTCCCAAGACATATTCATCAGCTGCTCAATATCATTACTTGATTAGGAAAAATCTCTCAGTTAATGTCCCCTTCTTGCTCCTGGTCTGTGATTTTGTTTGTTTTTAATGAGGCAAAGTTTATAATAAAGTATTTATTTCTTGAGAGACTTATTTTTGGGATGCCTGGGTGGCTCAGTCGTTAAGCATCTGCCTTCAGTCAGGTCATGATACCTGGGTCCTGGTATCAAGCCCTGCATCCGGCTCCCTGCTCAGCAGGAAGCCTACTTCTTCCTTTTCCACTCCCCCTGGCTCTGTTCCCTCTCTCGCTGTGCCTCTCTCTGTCAAATAAATAAATAAAATCTTTAAAAATAAAAAGAAAAGATTTATTTTTCCTATCATAATTCTTTATAAAATGGGTAATATAAAACAAATGTTAGATAAAAAATACAAAAGGCTTTATTCTATTTAATTCAGATAGTTCTTAATGATCACATACTATATAACAAGTAGGCTCTGGACTAAAAATGGGAAGTCAAAGAACTTCATATAATCTACATTCTTAAGGAAACTGTAAGCTGGTTGTAAGGAGAATTAAAATCAAATAAGCAAACTAACAAGCTTACTACAATACAATGACTTATAAATAAACTTTGAACAAGGTGCTATCATAAAGGAGAAGAGAAAATGTTAAATCTTACTTTGGGAATTTAAAGAAGACATCACAGAGATTAAATGTTAACTGTGGCTGGAAGAAGAGGTAACTCTATATAGTTACAAATCATGAAGAGTGCATATTAATTAAAGAAATGCTGGCTCCACTTAAGGCTGAAGAGTTGGACTGAGGCCCACTTGTTGAGGTCCCTGCTAAACTGATGGTTCAGCATCCCTGAAGCAAGTAGAAGACTTCAAAGGTTTATAAATAGAGAATTCCATCAGACTATGTTTTAGAAAAATAACACTGAGAAATGTGAAATGTGATTATGTAGGTATGCTACTCAAACTGGGAATTTATTTTAAAAAGCTACTGCAATAATCTTGGTGAGAGATAGTAAGTTTTACCTCACTTTTGAGGAATAAAGTTTATGAAATCAAAAAATATTTTGGAGATAGAACTGGAGATTTAATTATAAGACTCACTAACCAGAAAGACACTGGTGTTTGGAGAAAAGGAGGACTCAAATACCCAGCGGTCTCATAAGAACAAACAAGATCATATTCCCTCATATGACGGCATAACATTAGCAGTTCCATTCTTAGCAGGAGAGATAGGTATAAATATAGACAAAGATGATACACATACAGATGTAAATGTTAGTGCAAGCAAAAAGATACATCTGCTATTGCATAATTCCTCTTAAAAAGCACTGAACAGGGGCACTACAATGGCTTAGTCATTTGAGCACCTGACTATTGGTTTTGGCTCAAGTCATGATCTCCGGATTATGGGATGGAGCCCTGTGCTTGAGATTCTCTCTCTCCTTCTTCCTCTGCCCCTCCCCCTCCAGGACAGATTCCTTCTCTCTCTCTCTCTCTCTCATACAAATAATTTTTTTTTTTAATAAATCACTGGGGGAGCCTGGGTGGCTCAGTGAGTTAAAGCCCCTGCCTTGGGCTCAGGTCATGGTCCCAGGGTCCTGGGATCAATCCCTGCATAGGGCTCTCTGCTCAGCGGGGAGCTTGCTTCCTCCTCCTCTCTCTCTCTCTCTCTGCCTGACTCTCTGCCTACTTGTGATCTCAGTCTGTCAAATAAATAAATAAATAAAGTACTGAACATTTTTAAGTATGTATGTATGCATGTATACATGTATGTATTTGCTTATTTATAGAGCATAAGAGTGAAGGGAGGGGATACACAGAAAAAGAGAGAATCTCAAGCAGACTTTGTGCTCAGGAGAACCCAAAGTGGGGCTCAATTCCACCAAAGAGATCATGACCTGAGCTGAAATTAAGAATTGGATGCTAAAAAAAAAAAATAATAATTGGATACTCAACCAACTGAGCCACCCAGGCACCCTAAAGCACTGAACATTTCTAAAAATGGCTTAAGTACTATTTTTGACCAACTGCAATAAACTGCTACCCAAACCAAGCAATTCACTCCTACAACTAGATTTCTACTTACCTGCTTGAAAGCTTGTATAAATTAGTATGTAAAATAAGAATACATATATATGGCAAATCTATATACATATGGTAAATCTATCAACTAATATATATATATTAATCTAAGATAAATATACACGTGTGTATGTATATGTATATATATATATATATTTATATATATATATATAAACAACATAATGGATGTATGGACTCCTAACACTTGGATCTCAAGAAATAATACTACAATAATAAAAGGAAAGAAGATTTGACTTCCTTAGTGAGCAGTTTTAACAGGCATATATTGGTTCTAGTCACCTGTGATTATGGAAATGTTACTTCTTAAATTTCCATGAAAAAAGTCAAATTTCCTCGTATATTTAAGGTAGAAAATATAGACAAATATATGGAAAATATGTTGCACAATAAATACAATGCTGATCAGAGAAAATTTATAGACCACTGTTAATCTGTGGAATTTATACTGATTTTGCCTTCATTAAAATTAATGGAGCAAACTCTCTCCTCTGCTGTGTAGGAAACAAAGACAAGTCATATTTTTCTGACCTTGAAAGTACCAAGTAAGTTTGGTGAGTCTCTTAGGATTGTAAATATAGGCCTGGTGCTCTTCTGTGGCTCAGGATTAATTGTGTCAGGTGATTACTTCAAAGTAACATTATAAAAAGGAAAAGCCGCATTTTTATCTTTCTGCCCCATACAGAGATAAGAAGGCAAAAAAATCTTAAATCTCCATGAATAAATGTATATCTTCTTCTTGGGGTATTTTTTTAAGTGATGGAAAAATCTAGTTTGTAACTAATACAGTTATAATATAAAGCATTATGAAACCTCACATTATACTTTGATATACAAAAGAAATATAGAACAGTGTATTTTAGTTGGTTGTTAAAAATGTGTATGGGCATCAGCTATAACTCAGGGATAATAATGCTTTCTAAGGGTTGTTTTGAAGATTAAATAAAAGAAGCATGTGAAAGTCCTTCTTAGACTATGAAACACTTTGTACTGTAATTCAGAGGCTATAGGTCCTACAGAAAATTAAATGGGTAAATCTCTTAGAAAGCATGGACCTAGGATTGTCAGCCCTGATAATAACTGCCTATGGAACCGACAAGTTTGAAACAGATTTGATGTGAAACATGAGAATACAGAGAAATATTTTTCTTGTTGGGTATAAAATTAAAGAATTTTAGGTACTTATAAATAGAAAAATATCTACAAGACAAAGATAACTAATTCCTGAGTCGTGTGTACTGCTCAAACATCATGAATGTGGGAAGGTTAGAGTTCTATAAATGGGAACAAACACCTAATATGGCTCTAAGTCCAAAATCAAGTAATAACAAGGTACTACAGTTTGCCCATTATGTGCAAAGTCACTGAGGCTAACCAACCTGAATCCAGATTTTGGTTTCCACAACTTCATAAATGCATGATATTGAACCAATTACATAATCTTGTTGACACTCTCAAATTTATTGGTATATTCGACTTAATTTTGCCTGCTATGTGAGAGGCTAAAGGACATGGTCAGGTATCACAGAGCTTACTGCAGCTGAAGGAGTCAGACAACTGAAGAATGAGTTATACTGCGGCTCAATAAATATCAGTATAAGATAAATAGTGAGTGCTATTAGAAAGCATATAGCCCATGCCAGAGAAGTAAAAGTCAGGAAATGTTTCTTAGAGCTGAACATACACAGTGCAGAAGTTAACTTCCTGGAGAAGACAGGGAAAATCAATGACACTAGCGAAAGAAACAGCTTTTACAAAATCCAGGAGGCAAGAAAGGGCAGGACATGGTAGAGAAACTGAAAAAAAGGCATCATTTTGGCTGCAGCAGTGTGTCTGACAACAGAGTCATGTGGGATAAGATGGGAGGAAGAAAGGCCACATCATAAAGGACCTTTCTGAAACTTGTAGAGGTGTTGGCACTTTATCATTAGGCAAGAGGAAATCATAAAGTTGTTTCAAACAAAAAAATCACATCAACAGATTTGAGGTTGTTAAAGATGACTGCCAAAGGTTGTTGAAATGACAGGCTATGACTTCGGATCTGAATGAAGATCATGAAGACAGGAAAAGGCAAACATGGAGAAAAAAATGAAAGATTTAAGGGACTGGAGGATTTGACAAGTATACAGAGCAATGAAATGAATGTAGAGAAGGTTGTCTTCAGAGAGTAGTTCTGTGAAAACGACACTCTGGCAAAGTCATTTCAAGTGTTCAGAGGCTCTTGGTTTTAGCCCAGAGGAGCAAATAGTTGAACATGCATTGAGGTAATCATGGTAAAGTTGCCTAGAGTTGCTGGAGCATTTTATGATTTCTGTTAGACTATTTTCCCCATGCAGGTGTTCTGGGTTTTTTGTGGGTTTTGTTGGTTGACTGAATTTTTGTTCCTTATCAAGGTAAATTCTCAAATTTGGATCTATTCATAAAAGGGAGAAAGCACTCGGCCACCTAGCCTGTCAAAACAAGCTTTTCCTCTGTCTATCTCATTTATTAGGATTCTACATGGTAAAATGGGGTAAGAACCCTAGTTCTCAGTTTTTGTTGTTTCCTTGGAACCGTGCGAGGAGATGTTCCTGCAGAAAGCTGAATGAGGGTATTCTTGGGTTCCCATCCTCATGCCATCTTTTTATTTTAAAAGCTTCCCATTCCATGCCAACCGAGGGAAAAAAAAAAAAAAACACTTGTTATTCAACTGTTTTTGTTTTGTTTTGTCTTTTGTTTTTTAGATAATCAAAGTTAATAAAAGCTACTCAAAGCAGTCAGTGACCCAGGTGTATGTGGATGTATTATGAAGAAGGAAAGATTCTCCTGACTTAGAAGTTGAGATCATGCTAACATCTGTTTTATTCTTTATGTTATACAGGTAGCAATTATTGCTCACAGAACAATTTCTCATTGGTTCAACTCAAATATATCTTAGATTGCAGTACAGAGGCAGCATTACTTAAAATCCAAAACAAAAGGTCTAATTTATTATTTTTCTTGTTGAAGGAAAAAAGATCTAAATGGTAAATACAAATGACCAGACTGAAGAAAATGATACAAGAGCACATAAGTATAAAGAGCACAAAAGTCAATGTTATCCACATTTATAAAGATTTATTTATAAATTTATAAAGATTAAATCTATATCCATTCCCATACTTAAAAGGATTAAGTATAATAGAGTTAAGTCCTAAGTTAATTATGGAATGTTATAAATTAAATGTTACAAGTTAATTATGGAATGTTACAAATTAAATGTTACAAATTAAAGAAAATGTGAAACTTCTGCTAGAAAAAAGTAAAAAATATAAATGACTGTAGTCTATAAATTCTCACCAAAATGACTATAGCTTTGCTCCTTGATGTATAACTGCATTTTGGTATGGGATATCTTAGAGTATACATGTCAGGAAGTCATCTTATTTCTTTAGGTGAGAAAATGATCCATACAAGGTCATACATTTTGTTAAATAGGTATGTACCATAAAACAAAATATTTCTCCTTTATAAAGAACTTTTCATCTGATCAACAAAAATGCTGGATAATATCAACTCTGATAGATACTGTTCTAGAAACTGGCCATGAGTGATGCTTGTGATTGATGGTAAACTTTGTGTTGGCACAACTCTAAAGGCAATCCCATATGAAACAGCCAATGTATTTGAGCATTAGTCACAGGAAAAGAAGACAACATTGGACATAGTATATAAAATGTTCTCAGCCAATAAGGAAGCTAAGCAAAGCGGATGTACAAAATTTAAAACATTTCAGGCAAAATCTCAAGCACTACACCTAGCACAAACCCAGGCATACAGCAGCAGTTATCTACATTTTATTAAAAACTGTGCCAATAAAGATCAATTAGTCAATGGAAAATTGCCAACCTTAACTCTCTCCTAAATTTAGAACATCATGGCTATTTATAATATAATTAGGTATCCGTTATCTTAACAGCTTCTATTTCTTTTCTCCCTACCCAGAACATTCAAGAAATCAGGCAAATCAGAGTAAACAAGGATCTTGACTTCCTCAGATAAGGGTGGTCACACAAGGGAAACCAGTGCAATACCTTTGTGTTTTCAACCCCCTGGCGGGGAATTGAAAGATACTTTACTTAAGCAAGCTGCTCACGCAAGGCCGTATCCAGGCCATGAAGATTAGATTATTGTAACTCCCTGTTGGCTGACTTGCTCCATAAGGTCTTACATAAACTCCAGCTGGTGAAGGACAAAGCTGCCAGGTTCCCTCTGAAAAGGGAAAAATTAATCAAAATATATTTCTCCCTATCTGAAATCCTTATGTTAGCTACTGGTTAAAAAATAAAAGGTAGTGTCCTGATTTTTAAATTACTCTTTTAATTCAGGGGGTAGTATCTGGACCAATTCCAATGTGCTTTTTACAATCTCTCAGCAATTTCTGTTTCCTGGCCAGCTTCCGAACCCTGCTGAAACAAATCTGATTCAGGTCCCAAGACCATTTCAGGGTTTTATGAAACAAGGGTATTTTTATAACCTTTACCATGTATAATTCTGCTTTGATTATAATGCATTGGCCTTGGAATTATATTAACTTAGATAAAACTTTGTAGCAAGTATCCCTTGGAATAACATAGAATGATGTAATTTTATTTCTTGTTACCCAAGGGTAATTAGGTATTTCCCTCAATTTGGGCTTGGAGCTGGAACTAAAGACTGGAATGTATAGATCAAATATTCTTTAAAAAGGTATCAGCTAGCATGTATGAACATGCACACAGGCACACATGCACCCACAAACTATTTGTATTGCTAAGCTCAAAATGGAACATAGATATATATAGGGAGTTTTGTAATAGAGTATGTTCCCTTGTTAAGCAGCCAAATCAATCTTACTTTATTGACTGAAAGCAAAGCAAATTAAAAACAGCCTGAATCTTTTGGGTATTCAAACAACACAACCAAGTGTATAATGTTTATTAATCGAAGCTGAGGATGCAGGTTAAACACTCAGAAATACAGAAAGGTCAATGAAAAACTTTTGTTATCTGCCCTGAGAGTTCTACTAAAGTTCAAAGAATGTGGTAGAACTAGAGGTATATTGAGTCTTCTTCAGTGGTACAGTTTCATTCCAAAATCCTCCCCAGGAGACCATCACTCCAGAAGAAATTTGAGTCAACTTTCCCTAACAGTCATCTCTTCATATTCCAATGTCAGTGGATCCAACATTATCTGTCTTAGATTTATTAAACAAAATAAGTAGTGACTTTCTTCAAGTCAACTTATGGCCAATTGAACACCTATTTTACGTCTGACATTCTGACTTTATGTATATTACTTATGTCATAACAAATTTACAAGGTACATATTATTCTACTACTTTATTTCCTTTATTAAATCAAATACTATAAATATACACAAGAAAAAATCAGCATAATTAGATATTTTCTGTAATATATAAAAGTTAATCATGTATTTTTAGTATCACTGGCTAAAATATCAATTGAACAAAGAAGGCAGATTTTAGAAACAAGTCAAAACTTGGAGGAAGCGAACTGCAAAAGTCTTCCACTTTACAGCTTTGCTCTGAGGACAACAAGTTACAGGGTGGCTAAAAGCTCATAGAAAGTCAACCATCTTTCTTGGTGAATAAACCTGTGGAAAAAGCCTGCAGTACCTAGGGCTGCCAAAGAGTTGGCAGGGGATTGAAAGGACATCTCAGAAAGCAATGAGCCAGTGAAAGGAAACATCAGATTCTACATATAAAACTTGAACCATGTCTCTGATCCTCCAACCACACATATGAATATCAGACTTCACACAGTCTGCAACAAGAATTCAATTGTCATCCTCCTTAAATTAAGAAAAAGTTTGTATTTGAATCTAACCAAGATAACTGCCTACTAAACCCAAAATATCAATACCTCTCAGAACATAACAGAATCCAGAGTCCCAAAAAGAAATATTCACAATGTATAAGCCCAAAATTACTCAACCCATGAAGAACTAGGAAAACTAGACTCATTCTTAAGACAAAGAAAATCAACAGAGGCTAACCCCACAGTGACAGTAATACTGAAGTTTCCAGAAAAGAAAAAAAAAACTTTAGGTTTTTCTATAGCATATGATAACACACTAATCAGGCAAGATAAACTACACTAATAATGAATGAAAAGTGAGTAGATTTCAGAGAAATACAAAATATGAAAAGAACCAAATGCAAACTTAGAACTGAAAAATACATCCCAAGGAGGGGTGGGGAGAAGAAGAAACCAAAACACTGGGTGGGGTTAATCGCAGAATAATAGAATGACAATGAGAGAGAAAAGAGTCAATGAATTTGATGCTAAATCAATAAAATCCATTCACCTGAATAAGATTTTTACAGTCAGAAGAAAAGAATGGTCAGAGTCTTAGGTAACAGTAACACAAAATTAAAAGGCCTAACATCTGTATAATTGAAAAGTCCAGAAGAAGAGAAAGAGAATAAAAAAAAAAAAAAAAAAAAAGAAACTTTGAAATCTAATAAAGGACTGTTATCCAAAACAGACAAAGAACTCTTAAAAATCAACAGTAAGAAAATAATTAAATTAAAAAATGGGCTAAATACTTTAATGAACACCTCATTAAAGAAGATATACAGATGGCAAATAAGCATATGAAAAGATGCCCCACATCAATTGTCACCAGGAAAATGCAAATTGAAAGAACAAGATACCTCTACAGACTTATTAGAATGGCCAAAATCCAGAACATTGACAACACAAATGCTGATGAGTTTCTGGAGCAACATAAATTCTCATTCCATTCTGGTAGAAATACAAAATATACTATGTAGCTACTTTGGAAGACAGTTTGGTGGTTTCTTATAAAACTAAACATACTCTTTTTTATTTTATTTATTTATTTGACAGAGATCACAAGTAGGCAGAGAGGCATGCAGAGAGAGAGGGAGGGAAGCAGCCTCCCTGCTGAACAGAGAGCCCAATGCAGGGCTCTATCCCAGGACCCTGAGATCATGACCTGAGCCAAAGGCAGAGGCTTAACCCACTGAGCCACCCAGTGGGTTTTAGTTTAGTGCCCCAAAACTAAACATACTCTTAACATATGATCCAGCAATCACACTTCTTTGCATTTTCCTGAAAAAAATGAAAAGTTATTTCCACAAAAAACCTTCAATCATGTTTATAGCAGCTTTATTTGTCAAAACTTGGAAGCAACCAAAATGTCCTTTAGGAGATAGATGAATAAATAAACTAGTATATCCAGACAATGGGATATTTATTATTCAGTGCTACAAAGAAATTGGCTATCAAGTCATAATAAGACATGGATGAAACTTAAATGCATAGACAATATTTGTGATTTATAAAAAATATACATTTGGTCCTTTAGAAAACCATAATATATTTATTTCTCACATATATTTGATTTATGGTTCCTGGCTCACAGCTCCCAAAAATCCCGGAATTCCCTAGGCATTAACAGAGATAAAGGTGTCTTTTGTTACATGAATTGAGTAACTTTTTTTCTTTTTAAGATTTTATTTATTTGACAGATAGAGATCACAAATAGGCAGAGAGGCAGGCAGAGAGAGAGGAGGAAGCAGGCTCCCCGCTGAGCAGAGAGCCCGATGCGGGACTCGATCCCAGCACCCTGGGATCATGACCTGAGCAGAAGGCAGAGGCTTTAACCCACTGAGCCACCCAGGTGCCCCTGAATAGAGTAACTTTTGAAAGTACCTAAGAATGCAGCACAGTTCCCAAGGGAACTAACCATGTAATTTGAAGGTTGGAACATTTAGTCCCACCTCCCCATCTTTGGGGAGGGGAGAAAGGGGCTAGGGTTTAATCAATCACCAATGAGCAAGGATTTAATAATCACACCTATGTAATGAAGCCTCCACAAAAAAAAAAAAAAAAAAAAAAAAATCCCAAAAGCACAGAATTCAGAGCTTCTTCTGGGCTGGTGAAGTCTTTGAGATGGGAAAAGAGTGGGATACCTGGAAAAGGCATGGAAACTCTGGACCTTTCCTCATAGCTTGCTTACTCTATGTTTCTCTTCCACTTGGCTGTTCCTGAGTTATATCTTTTTATAATAAACTAGTGATCTTGTAAGTAAAATATTTCTCTGAGTTCTGGGAGCTGCTCTAGCAAATTAAGTGAACCCAAAGAGGAGGTCATGGGAACCTCTGATTTATAACCAGGTGATCAGAAGTACAGGTAACAACCTGCATTTGTGACCCAAATCTGAATTCTAAGGAGGAAGTCATGGGAACTTCCAATCTGCAGCCAGTTGGCCAGAAGCAGAGGTAATAACCTAGGCTTGCAATTGGTGTCTGTAGTGAGGGGTGGATGGTAGGCCATATTATAGGACTGAACCCTTAGCCTGTGGAATCTGATGCTATATCCGGGTACACAGTGTCAGAACCCAATCCAATTTTAGGACACCCACCTGGTGTTCTGAGAACTGCTTGTTGGTGTGGGGTATTGCCTCCCAACATTGGAATTGGTACCACAACCTATTTGGCATATTACTAAGTGAAAGAAGCCAATCTGAAAGGACTACATACCCTGTGAGTCCATCTATAGGACGTTCTAGAAAAGTAAAAACTAAGACAATACCAAAGACTGATGGTTGCCAGAGGTTGGAGTGATGGGAAGGGATGAATAAGCAAAGCACAGAGGATTTTTAGGTTAGGGAAGATACTCTACAGAATACTAGCTTGTCTTTATACATTTGTCCTAGTCCACAAAATGTACAACATCAAAAGTGAACCCTAAAAGTAAGACCAAAAGTAAACTATGGACTTTGGTGATTATGATGTGCTAATGAAGGGCTCATGAATTGTAACAAATATACATAATATGGTGCAGGCATGTTGACAATGCGGGAAGCTGTACATATGTGGGGTCAGGAGGTATATAGGAAATCCTGTACCTGCCTCTTAGTTTTGCTATGAACCTGCTCTAAAAATATAAAGTCTCTATCAAAATTTTAAAAACATATACTTGAAGAAATAGCTTAACACCTCTCAAATTTGGTTATGATATATAAATATATGAATTCAAAGAGCTGAGTACATCCCAAGAAGATTAAAAACACAGCTAGACAAATCTAAATTAGATTACTAAAAATCAAAGATAAAGGAAAAAATCTTAAAAGTAGAAAACAATGGGACGCCTGGGTGGCTCAGTTGGTTAAGCGGCTGCCTTCGGCTCAGGTCATGATCCCAGCGTCCTGGGATCGAGTCCCACATCGGGCCCCTTGCTCGGCAGGGAGCCTGCTCCTCCCTCTGCCTCTGCCTGCCTCTCGGTCTGCCTGTGCTCTCTCTCTCTCTAACTAATAAATAAATAAAATCTTAAAAAAAAAAAAAAAAAAGCTTTAAAAAAAAAAAAAGTAGAAAACAATGTAATATTACATAAAGAGCACATCTATTTAAATGACTACAAATTTCTCAAAACCACTGAAGTCAGTATCTAGTGGAAAACATCTTAAAATTGCTGACTAGAAAAAGAAAAATGTTAATCCAAAATTCTATATCCAGCCAAACAATTTATTCTCCAAGAATAAAAGAAAATAAAGACATTTCAGATAAAGAAAACTAAGATAATTTAGTTTTATACTATGCTATAGGAAAGCTAAGAACAAAAAAAATTCTTCAGTCTGAAAATGATAAAAAAGGGAAATTCAGGCCTTCAAACATTAATGAAGAATATTGGAAAACTTTATTATCTGAGCAAATATAAGCAACAATTTTTTTCCTTTGATGTATTTAAAATTCATGGGTTCTGATGAAAATTATGGGATTATTTTATGGGATTTATAATATATCTTAATGTGGTAAGTATCCCATTTATAATAGCAGTGATATGGGACGCCTGGGTGGCTCAGTGGGTTAAGCCGCTGCCTTCGGCTCGGGTCGTGATCCCAGAGTCCTGGGATCGAGTCCCGCATCAGGCTCTCTGCTTGGCAGGGAGCCTGCTTCTCCCCTCCCCTCTCTGCCTGCCTCTCTGCCTGCTTGTGTGATCTCTGTCAAATAAATAAATAAAATCTTAAAAAAAAAAATAGCAGTGATAAAGGAAAGTAGTAAATGGACCTTTATGGTACAAGTGTTCTACATTTTTTTGTGAAAAAAATATTAATTAGGAGGTAAAGTAAATTATTCTAAAGGTCAAATATTAACTTTAAAGTTAAAATATTAACTGACTACAGTGCAAAAAATTAAAATTAAACTTAAAAAAATATTCAAATATTCCAGAAGAAGAAAGGAAAGTTGAATGGAAGAAATAAAAACCATAATATATTAGAGATTTTAGAATCCCTTCTCACCAGTTGATAGAACAATGAACAACAATACTGCAACAAAAACTAACAAAGAGGCAATCTGAACAATATTATAAGTCATTTTGACCTGATTTAAACCCATGCAAGACTACACCCAAGTGAAGAATGCACATTTTCTTTCAAAGCAAATGTACATTCAGCATAGTAGACAACATGTTGGACCATTAAATAAGTTTTAATAAATTTTAAAGAATTGAAATCATTTTTTGATCACAAGATCATTTAATTAAAATCAATAAATGAGGTAACTTGGTAAATTAGAACTGGAAAATTTTAAAAGAGTATCAATTATCAACATGTCAACAAAAAATTCTCAAGAGAAATTATAAAATATTTTGATCTAAAGGATAATAAAACTACAACAATTTGGATATTGTGAGAGAAAGTTGAAACAGTGGTCGAAGACAAAATTGTGACATAATTTTCGTATTTAATGACCTAAGATTCCATCTCAACAACAAAGTAGAAAAGGAATAAAAATAATAACTTATTATTATTATTATTATATTATTATTAATAAAATAGCAAAAAGTTGACAATGAGAAGGAAAGGGGGGAGATAAAAAGAAAGAAGAGAACTGAAATCAATGAAATACAAAACAGAGAGCTGGTACTTTGAGAATATTCACAAAACCAATTAATAACTAGACTAATCAAGGTTAAAAACCGAGAGAGCATAAATTCTTGCAGTGAATCCTATAGACATTAAAATCACAGTAAGAGATTATTATGAACAATTTTATGCCAATTAATTTGACAGCCTCAATTAAGTGGAAAAAGTTACTGCAACATACAATTTACCAAAACTGACCCAAGATGAAACAAAGAACTAAAAACACTATATTTAAAACACTAAGTCCCTCAGGGACACCTGAGTGGCTCAGTCCATTAAAGGTCTGCCTTCAGCTCAGATCACTGGAGTCTGGCATTGGGCCCCTTGCTGGGTGGGGAGCCTGCTTCTCCCTCTGCCTGCTGTTCCCCCTGCTTATGCTTATTATGCACACTGGCTCTCACACCCGGGCTCTGACAAATAAAATCTTAAAAAATAATAATAATAATAGTAAATAAAAATAAAAATAATAAAAAACATAGAACACTAAACCCCTCATATAAGTATGCCTACTAAAAAATTCCAGGCCCAGGGGACACCTTGGTGGCTCAGTGAATAAGCTGCTGCCTTCAGCTCAGGCCATGATATCAGGGTCTTCAGATCAGGGAGCCTGCTTCTCTCTCTCTCTCTGCCTCTGCCTGCACTCTGCCTGCTTGTGCGTGCGTGCGCGCTCTGACAACAAATAAATAAATATCTAAAAAAAAAAAAAAAAATCCAGGCCCACATGGTTTCTCTCTGATGAGTTCTATTACAGCTCAAATAAAAAAACATGAAACCTATAAAACCTCTTCAAAAAATAAAGAAGTTGAAAATACTTCCCTATATATTTCAGGAGGCAGGTATTACCTTTAGCTCCAACTTAAAAGCATCATAAGATAACTTCAGAATAACATAACCACAAAAATCTTACTATATATGCTACTAAGAGTCACAGAAACCTTAATAAAATCTAGCAAATCAAATTCAATAATAAATAAAAAAAGTAACAAATCATGACTGAGTGGGGTTTTTCTAGGAATGAAAGATTAGTTGAGTTTAAGAAAACCAGTCAGTGTAATTCACCATACATACTAGTTTTCTATTGCTACATACATAATTACAACAAATTTAGCGCTTTAAAACAATATTCATTCATTAGTTAACATCTGTCTGTCGGTAGTTCAGCAATGGGTTAGCTGGGTTTTCCTTTTTTTTTTTTTTTCTCCTAGGTTTCTAAATTGGACAAACAAGTGGCCAGTACTAGCACTACCATAATTCCTAGCACAGATTAAGCCCTCAGTCAATGTTTTTGAATGAATGAATGAATGAATGCACAAATGGTGGTACTGTAACTAAGGTAAAGACCTCAGGAAGTAGGTTTATTATATACATAATATGTATCATATGTAGAATAATCTCAAGATTTTAACAAACATTTGGGGGTGGGTGTTTCTAGCCTTCCTCCCACCTTTCTGTACTTTTTATTATGTGAAAAAACTAAACATACATAAAAATAGACAGGTATAATGAAAACTCAAGTTTTATTAACTAGATAATTAGATTTAACAAATGTTAGCAATTCTGCCACATTAACCTCAGTGTATGTAATATATTTCTATTTAATATATAATATGTATATTTAGAATATATATTCTAAAGTAAATTCTAAACATCATGAGAGAATTCATTATAAATATCTCAAAGTGCACCTCTAAAAGATGTAGGCATTTCTTAATAACCCTAAAATCATTATCAAACCAAACAGATCAACAATGATTCCTTATAATTAATTTCTTCCTCAATTGTATCCAATATATTTCATATCTGGTTTGTTTTAATGAAGAAATATCTCTTTGTGGTTTTGAGTCACATTTTCCTAATATAACTAATGATTTTGAGAGTCTTTTCTTATATTTATTGGCCATTTGTATATCTTCTTTGGAGAACTATCTATTCAAATCATTTAGACCATTTTTAAATTAGATTATGTGTCTTTTTATTATTGAGTTCTGAATATATTCTGGATATAAGATATGTGATTTACAAACATTTTTCCCCATTCTGTGGGCTGTGTGTCATTTTTTTTTTTTTGGTCATCTTTATATTATGTGACTTTAAGATACAGAAATAATATGCTCTTGATAATGCATTATAAAAGATGCAGACTGGTTTTATCTTTTCTATCTTAATTTGACCAAATATTTCAGTACTGGCTTCTGCTATGGAATAATTTTACTTCAAATACACCCCCAAATTTTCATACTTGTTTCATTAAAGGAAAAAATAACACCTAAGTTTCCCTTCATTATGAAGGCAGAAAAAGTTCTGTCATCTTATGGTAAAGCTACCTTACCCCAAATTCCAAATAGATTTGTATTCATCTCTTCCTTAAAGATTATATCAAACTTCTATAAACTCATGAATGGTAAATTTCTAGTTTCCCTTTAATCTCTCACTTGAAAATCAGTCTATTCAAATTTTCTTATTTTGCTAAGGCAATGTCCATTTATTTAACTTTCAAACTTGCTGCCACAGATTTGTGTTACTCTTTTTACTCTCTTCTGGGTTTCAGTTGTGCTCTTTTCTCATTCCAGATCTTACATATTTTTGCTCCCTTTCAGGCTTTTTTTGTTTAATTGGATTTTATCTAACTTACTGATCTCTTAAAAGAGCCACCTTTTGGATTTATTTATCCTTAGTTGTGTTTTGACTTTTTATTTTTTGAGACATAATTGACACATAACATATTAGTTTCAGGCATGCAACATAATGGTTTGCTATACACATATATTGTGAAATGATCATCACAATAAGTCTAGTTAGTATCTATCACCACACACAGTTTACATCTTTTTTTTCTTGTGATGAGAACTTTTAAGATCCACCTCCTAAGAAACTTCCAAAAATACAATACAGGGCAGAGGACCTGAACAGGCATTTTTGTGAAGAGGACATACCGATGATCAACTGGTACATGAAAAGGTACTCAGATCACTAATCATCAGGTATATTAAAACTACAGTAAGAGATCACCCTGCACCTGTTAAAACAGCTATCCTCAAAAGGACAAGAGGTAACAAATGCTGGCAAGGGGGTGGAGACTCTCGTGCACAGCTGGTGGAAACATAAACTGTGCAGCCATGGGAAAACAGCATGGAGGTTTCCCAACAAATAAAAAAAAAAATAAAACTACTTACCATGTGAACCAGCGATCCCAATTCTGGCTGTTTATTTGAAGAAAATTAAATCACGATCCCGAAGAGTTACCTGTTCCTTCATGTTCACTGCACCATTATTTACCATAGTCAAGATATGGAAGCAAATTAAGTCCATCCCTGGAGGAATGGTGTTCAAAAGAGAAGCTTCCCGATGGAGGGACTTGCGTGAAGGCACCGGGTCCCCCCATCGCGGCGCTGGCTGTGCGCCAACTCAGAGACAGCAGTGCTCTAAGGCTGTTCTTCAGAGGAAAGGCACGAAGAACAGGCAGTACTGTTCTCTTACGACGAATTCTAGACACTTCACAGGGGCTGGGAGGAGCTGGCCCCAAGACTTATGCAGCGTGACTTACGCAGCTGTGGCCCTAGGCCTTGATAGAGGTAAGATTGAAAGACCAGCGTTTGGCGCCAGAAGCCTGACGCCCTGTCCCTGAGGCCTTCCGCTTCCGGGAAGGCTAGAGAGGTGCGGCCTGCGCTTGCGCAATGCATGCCCTGTGCTGGCTTCAGGCCGGCTCCTCCCGGTGCAGTCGTTCTGCCACAGCCTAGCTTAGCAGAGCCTCACTGTGACTCTGAGGGATGCAGAGCAGGACTTTGACAAGGATTGGGATTTGCTGGATAGGTGTTAGGAGCCAGACTCCTAATGGACAAGTCTGGGATGAGGGTGCTCTAGCACCGGAACACCCAGGTGTCTCAGGACTTGCTCAAGACTGGGCTTCCTCTGGGAAGACTGGCCCAGCTGCAGCGCTTCTAGCCAGATTCTGCGGTTCTCTGAGCCACTCCTGATTCTGAGTACATCCAGCCTCTCCCTCACGGCCTGCCCCAGGACCATCCCACTCCCCCACGCACCGGTAACCTCGTAGAAGAAAAAAAAAAAAAAATTTTTTTTTAAGTTTCAAAAAGATGTCAGTTGAGACCTTTTATAGATGAAACACACTTCCTAGAAGTCGACTGGCCAAAGGTGCCTAGTAGAGACAACAGATTGTGAAAATAGGCCCAGCTGCAAAATATTTCGGGTATTCAATTAGATCCAGTTATTCTGTCTGTGGATTTAAAATAACCATCCTCCACAAAGGGAAAAGATGTGTTCCTCCTTGCTAAGAAAATCCACAGCTGGCTTGTTTGATGCTATAGTCATGTGTTGGAGCTAGTTCTTGAGATCCTGAAAGCTTGATTCTTCAGGGCTTGGGCAAGCCTTAATTAAATTCACCTGATTTTAGGTCACA
>ML109338.1:0-10774 GCA_003697995.1 Taxidea taxus jeffersonii | reverse complement strand
TGTCTGAGAGCTATTTGCTGGGGTCCTGATGACTTTTTTCCTGTGTCATCTTCGAAAAGTGCTATGGTTTTATGTTTTACCTTGAAATCTGCGATGCATTTCGAGTTAATTTTTGTGTAAGATGTGAGGTTTAGGTCGAGGCACTTCTTTTTCACACAGCCCCTTTGTCGAGAAAACTATCCTTCCTTCATTAAATTACTTGTACATCTTTGTAAAAAATGCAAAATGTAGGGGCTGCTTGTGGTTTGTGTATTCTCTTCCACTGACATACGCACCTTGATCTTTGAGAATGAGAAAGAGGGACGAGGGGTCCAGGTCGGGCGCCCCACGGTGCAGTAGGGCAAGAATGGGCGTGGCCGCGGAGTGGGCGTGGCCTGGGGTGGGCATGGCCCCAGGAGTGGGCGTGGCGCCCTCTCTAGGGTTTGTTCCGCAAAGGAGCACCAGTAAGGGATTTCCCAGCCAGTTTCTCCCCTGCGCACCCCAGATACTGCTGTTTTTGCCCTCCCTTCCCTTCCTTTTCTTGCTTACGCATGTTCTCAGATTAAAGTGGGATTTTCTAAAACAGATTTTTCTATCATGGGGTAAAAACCGTAAGTAAACAGAATTATCATAACAATTTAAATAGTAATAAAATATGTTTTTCTGTTTCTATTCAAAGAAGGGAAAGGTAACTAGAGGAGATGAAAGGAAGATCTGGATTTGTGGGTGGTAGGTGTATGGGGTTTTTTCTTTTCTTCTTCAGTAATAGGTACAGAGTTTTCGGAAGGGACTTCAAGGCAAAAGGAAAAAAATAGCATATACTGTTATGGGGTTATTTTTATCTTTCATTTTTATGACAACTTATTTGTACTTAAGAGAATCTTTCCAAAGAGTTAGAAGCATCATTAAATAAAGACTGTGAAATGTGCAATATGGCTTATTTATTTAAATGTTAATTGGTCCAACGAACACTTCTAATTAGCTCTATATTTGCTTAGCAAAAAGTTTTACAAATTCCAATTGTGAAAAGCAGCTATTTTGAGCTGGTAAGCATGTTGCAGCCTCAGCTATGATTTTTCTATAGTTCTCAGCCCTTGAAGGCACAATTTAATTTTTCATGTATGCATACTAGCAACGGTAAACACTTGCGAGTGTAAAGAACCTTCTTTAATTAGCCGCACAACAATTAAAGGATTCACAAACTAAATTGAACCCTGTCTCGGTGCTTACTAGCTGAATTCCACCACCTGTCACAACAGCGCTTTGTTCAATCTGTTATGCAAAATCATTATAGCAATATAGCGGAGGGGGAAAAAAAGAGAAAACAGCAATTATTTCTTACTTTTCTCTTGAATGGGTTATTTTGGGTTATACTGATGTCAGGTTCATTGAAGCTAACCTTTTGAAATCTGTAACAGCATAATACTTCTAAGGCAGTCTCACGATGGCTGGAAGAGTATTTCGTTTTACCCTTTCTGGAGGAAGCCGTGCTCATCCTTAAAGTGTGTGAGGTCTCTGATCATTTGGAACAACCTGTTCTCACTGTCCCAGGCATCTCCTGTTCCCCCTTCTCACATGGAACCCTTGGCAGGCTCCTGTGTTACAAAAACACACAAACCATCAGGGATGTTCAAGATGCAGTTCTCAAACTGCCTTTCCCCAAAGCATACCAGGTCTTATTATCTCACTGGTTCTCCTCACTATTAAAAGGTGTGTGTGTGCTCACGCATGTGCTTTTTAATTTTTGAACATTAAAAAAAATCCCTTTTAAAAAAAGGTTTAACAATTTGATTTAAACTGACCTGCCCTCCCGCAGATTGGGTTGGAGGGGAGGGCTCACCCCTTTGCTGTTTGCATAGACAAAGGCTTTATTGTAAGGCCCAAACCCCAGGCCTGACATGGCAGACTTCTCCTTGTAGTCGAGGAATAAATGTTTACATTCGGTGTTGCCATCCTCCGGCCTCTGGCAGGAATGCCGACGGCTCCGTGCACATTCGCGGGCAGAAAGGAGGGGAAGGGGTCCCTGGCGGGTGGGAGCCTACCTCCACTGCCAAGCTGCACTACGAGATGCTTGTTGCCGTTGCTTAAAACGGCATCAAGAACATATTGTTAGTCCCAGCCTCTGAAGCATATGTGATCCGGGCATTTCAGACGTTGGAGTGATTATAGACAAACAGCCGGGCTCATTCAGGGGGCCCGAGTTTTCCGGCATCACTATATTTTTTAGAAGTCTCCTCTTGACGTCATTTCATGAAAATGTGCAATGAAGACAAGGGAGCCCTTTGAAAACCCAGACTCTTTCCCAAAAAATGCTGCAAGAAGGAAAGTGAGAGCCAAAGGTCAAAGGCTGAGCAAGAATGTGTTTCTCTATTTTTCCTGTTTCTCAAGCAGAGAGGAAATGCTTAGGGTTGAGACATTCGGGTCACCAAGACCCTCTTTAGCCAGGTCTGGGAGGGAGACGCGCTTCCCTCTGCTTGCAACTGCCGACCCGGGTCTTGGGCTGGTCCCAGGTCAGCACGTGTAACTTCAAGGGAGTTATTGTCCACTCCCCTTGAAGTTTGTGAAGTGCATGCCTAATTGGAAGTCACAGCCCTGGAGGGGAGACTCCTCGCTCTCTCCCCCAGCCCGGGCTGCTGCTGAGTTGGCGGCTCTTCTCCTGGTTCTGGGTCCAGCTGCTCTCTGATTGTGCCTGGCTTGTGCTGCTCTCCTGCCTGCAAGGGTCGGCACCCGGCCTGTGATGGGAGCCTGCTGGTGCCTCCGGGAACAGGATGGTCACCTAGTAGGCTCTCAGTGAACATCTGTTGCTCAGCGTACATGGAATCTCCATTTGGCTGCAGAATTCATGGGAATTTAATGGTGAATTCAGGCAACTGAATCCTTTTAGCTTTTCCCTCCACTGGCCCAGGGTTCATCTGTCCTTCCTTCCTTCCTTCCTTCCTTCCTTCCTTCCTTCCTTCCTTCCTTCCTTCCTTCTCTCCTTTCCTTTCCTTCCTTCTCTTCCCTTCCTTTTCCTTTCCCTTTCCTCTTCCCTTTCCTTCCCTTCCCTTCCCTTCCCTTCCCTTCCCTTCCCTTCCCTCCCCTCCCCTCCCTTTCCTTTCCTTTCCTTTCCTTTCCTCCCTCCCTTCCTTCCTTCCTTCTTCCTTCTCTTTCTTTCTCTCTTTTCCTCTTCTTCATCTCATATCTCCTTACCACAACGTACTGTTTGTTCTTACCTGTGTTCCTTGCTGCCAATCCTGCAAAGACAGATGGCACAGAGAATGGCCTTTGGGTCAGTGCTGCCTTGCTTACCCGCTTACCATGCCCACAAACCTGGGTCTGGGCCCTCAAGAAGCCGCTCTGCCCTCCAGGGGCCTCCAGTCTGTTCAGGGGAGCCCAGTCTCCCTGAGGAAACCTGCAGACAAGCTCCTGACTTGTGACAGGCTGGTGGAAGCCACTGGCTTCCTCTGTTCCAACGTCCCAGGAACTTCAGCTGTGTTCACTGAAGGCTGCTGGAGGTAGTGTGGGCTTAGCGGGTAGATGCACGCACAGCACATGGAGAAAGTTCCAGCAATTCCGTTTATCAGATGGCTGACTTTGGGCAAGTGATTTAAACTCTCCATGCCTATTTCCTCAATTACGGGCTTGGTGATAGTAAAACTGTTTTTACAGAATTGCTGTGGGAACCAGGTGAAGGCGCTCAGCACAGTAGGAAGTGCTCATGGGGAGTTGCTGGTCACCCTTGCTACCGTCCCTCTTACCGTCATCCTCAGCACCCCTCCCTGAAGTTGGAAGTTTTCTAGCTTGTGGACTCTGAAGGGTGCGACAATGAAAGCAACTGCAGGAATCCCTGTCCCAGCTCGTGACCTCAGGCTGGACAGGCTCATGAGTCCACAGACCAGTGCCTTCCAGAAAACTTCTTGAAGGACATGGAACCACCGAAACGGCTCCTGTGTCTTCGGCCTCTGGACACAGTCGTCTCATCTGGAAGTCAGATTTTCGGAACCAGCCTCATCAGAAGGTCCGTCCCATGTGTTCCTGCCTGGGCTTCCTGCCTACTGGGAATCAGAGAATTCGAGGATACCCTTCATCCAAGAGGCAGCACTTCCAGCAGACTCCTGGAGAATCTCTGTCTGAGTCAGGAGTTACTGCACATTGGCTGCAGGAGAAATATGTGCCATGTGCTGGGCACATGGGAGGGCTACAGACACATCTAGCAGAGGGATTTTAACCTAATGGGGGTGTCTAGGAAAGGCAACGACTGATCAGATGTGGTGAATGCTGGGAGAGAAGCAGCCCAAGGAGGGAGAGGGGAGGCAGGAGAGCCTCACCTAGTTCTGGGATCAAGAAATGTCCAGGCAGCAGGTACCAGGGGCACTAGTCATCCTGGGGCTGCTGGGACCGGGATGGCCTCTGGCATGGGGTTTCCTCGGAAATCCGCACCCCTTTGCTCCAGGCCGGGAGACATCAGAGTGATGGATGAAGGCCCTGCTCTTTGGGGAAGGATTATTTGAGATCATTTGAGATGCAGGAAATGCATATTTTTAGCTCTGAGCATTGAGGAAGCTTGGGTGATCTGGTGCGGGTTGGGTCCATTTCCTAGCTGTTCCCACCCCGAGAAACCAGGTGGCCAGTTTTTCTTTAAAGGACTGAACGATGTACCCGGGCCAGCCCAGCCTAGCGACCAACACAATGACCCTTGGTAAATGTCTGTGCCGTGACTCCATGACTCCATGACTCCGTGACCGCCTCCAGCGAATTCGAGTTCCGTCATGAATGTGCTCATTTAAAACAGGGACCGCATTTTGCTGTTTCCCAATAAATCGCTACCATGAGAAAGTTCCTCATGATGATGACCTTTGAAAAAACGTGCATTTCCCGAACAATCGAGAGAGAGCTGCAAGCCAAGGGGAGGTCGATGAAGAAGAATGAGGGGTTTTGGCAAGCCCTATGGTCCCATCACGTCAGATCTGCCTTGCCTGTAAGAGAAAGGATCTTGTGTTGGCCAAAGTTGTAGCTTCTCTTGCGACTGTCTCTTTGCTTGCTAGCCTAGCCCGCAGCAGGTGTGTGGATAGGAGAGAGCCAGCCAACATCTCCATCCACTCCTTCCTGTCCTAACCTGTCCCATGTGCCCAGCAGATGGATTCGATGAGGCCCTGGACGCCAAAGAACCTACAAGAGAGTGTTTTCTTTCTTCTCGCTTCTATATGCTTACATTTGACTAATTCGTCTATCATTACAGACAAGCTTATTTTGAAAACTCAGAAAACAGAGAGGAGCAGAAGGAAAGAGACATCCCTTAGTGATCACCAACGTTGGGTCTTTGCTGTGTATCCTTCCAGACGATTTAACGCATTTGTTTTCCTTTGTTGTTGTTGCTGTATATAAAGTGGGATTGTACTTCACATGCCATTTTATAATCAAGGGCTTAATTTAATGTATTCTTCTGTATCCTTTTTGATGAGTGCATAACAATTGTAGAACTCTACTATGATTTTTTTATTCCATTGAGTCTTGGGGGTGGCTACTTAGATGTGTGTGTGTGTGTGTGTGTGTGTGTGTGTGTGTGTGTGTGTGTTTTCCCTCTCCTCTCTCTCTCTCTCTTCTGATGTGGGGACTAGGCTCCTTGTCTTTGGCTCATAGAAGTTGACCAAAGTTCTCTTGGAAAGTGACCGTCTTGGGATCAGTGGCATTGTTTCCTCAGACCTAGTGGGCACTGGGAATGTCTGCCTTGGCAAACTCCTCACCACCCCTGAAGGCATCTCAGGTGCATGCATGGGTCGGAGGTAGGGACAGGACAAAGGTGGACGGTGTCCTTTCACTTGTGTGTGGGCACTTGTCCGTGTGCATGTGAACGTGTGCACAGATGTCTAGGGGAAGTTCCACGGTTCTTCCCATGGGAAGTTCCCAGGTTCTTCCTCCCATTCATTTCTAGGGATTGAATCCAGACCATCCAGACATCCAGAAAAGGGTGAAAATCTAGTATAATAGGCCTCTTCAGGCACTGCCTCAGTGTTTTGGGGGGTCCCCCATGGGCCTTCTGTATCATTTTTCATGAATGCATGGGATCCAGTTCAAAGTGCGCCCATGCGGCCAGCCCTCCCTCTTTTCTGCTCCCTTCCACCTTCATCCCATCACACCTTCATCCTTTTCATTCATCCCTCCAGGGCTTCTTCCGTAATCCTTTTCTAGGCTGTGGCCCCTTTTCCTGGAACTAAAAAGTCACCCACTTCTAAGGCCATGAGAATCTTCTTGACCTCTGATGTGAGCTGGGGACTGCTCACTCCTCTGCTGACTTCAGCAGCTGAGAGGGATGCCAGTGGGGGCAGAGGAAGGAAAAGGGGGAAGGTCATCAGGTGGTCTCACTCCTGAGTTGCGGTCCGCTTTTTTTTTTTTTCTGTTATTCATTACTTATCCATCCATCCATCCGTCAGTCTGTCCATCCATCCATCCATCCATCCATCCATCCATCCATCCATCTGTAATACTCTGTGTATCCATCCCTGTCATCTAGAATGATGTCTGCATAGTGTAGTTGTTCATTAAATACTCATTGAATGGTTGAATGAATGAATGCATGAATAAAAAAATAAGAGGTCTTGAATTTGGAGAGTTTACTTCTTATCAACAGCCGACAGCAGGACTCCCCGGGAGATATCCCCTGCTGGCATCCCTTGTAGACCTTATTCTGCTGAAATGGCGTCTCAGGACCTCCTCATTGCACAGAGCTCTCTCTCCTAATGGAGTTAACATCCGGCCTCACTTTCTCCACTGGGATCCCTGTCTCCCCACCCCATTTACCCCAGCCCTTGGCCGCAGGCAAGGAAGAAGGGCCACCTAGTTACACTTCTGTTAACAACACTTGGATGGACATAATTTAGCGAAATCTTTTTACATGTTCTTAATTATTTCTTTAGGTTTAGTTGCTAGATGTGGCATTGCAGGTTAAAGGAAGATGCACATTCATGAGTTTGTTGCCAAGTTGCCCCATCCTTCAGGCATATCATGTCACATTATTACCTCCCCAACACACACAAGTGATAACCGCACCCCTTTCCTTATATTCTACCAATACTCAGTATTATTTAGCAAAGTGGTATCAATTTGATATGGAAACTGTCTCATTTTGCTTTTCATTTCTTGAGCTTAATAGAGATGTATATCTATATTTTATGTGGTTCTCGATCTCTATCTTTTCTCTCTCTATCTCTCTATATATCTTGAATGGAATGTCTATAGTTCTTCTTTGGTGAGTTGCTAGTTTATGGCCTCTGTGCGGTGTCTTTTTGAGTATTTGAATTTTTCTTTTGAATTGTAGGGTCTCTTCATACATCAAAGATATTAACTTTTTGTCTTGTACATATCTTGTAATTGTTTCTTCCCAGTTTTTCACTTGCCTTTTAGTTTTGTACGTGGCGTTTTTAATGAGATAAAGGGATTTACATGATCAAATCTTTTAATCTATTCCTTTGCTGTCTTTGATGTCATGTTTTGAAAATAATTTCTTACCCCATTATTGTATTAATATACTCCTAAATTCACCTTCTTATGTATTTATGGTCTTATTTTTAAGTATAAATATTTAATCCATCAAGCCTGTATTTTGATATATATTATCAGGGCAAATTTTTGTATATATACATTACACACATATATACATATGCATAATTTGCTATTATGAAAGAGATTTTAATTAGCAATAATCACGCCTCGGATAAACCTCATTGGCTACGATACTGCCCCCGTGCAAAGCTCATGAAAGAGATTTTAAAGTTGTACTTTCCAACTGATACACAGAATACATAGGAAAACTGTTTTTTATATAAATAAAACAAGTTTTGAAAGTCATGTCGGAGAAATAGAGAATGAAGAGTGAAGGTTGTATTTATCCTCCCACCTTCACCCCAATTCTAGTGCCTTCCCAAGAGGTAAGGATTATCAGCACATTGGTGTATCTCTATCTGTATATATGTAAATACATAAGGATATAGGAGTATGTGTGGTTTTGTTTTGTTTTTGTTTTTGTTTTTCACAAATGCAGAGGAATCTTGTATGTGCTGATTTGCTAGTAGCCTTTGTACATTTAAGAATACAGAAAGTTGGGGCACCTGGGTGGCTCAGTGGGTTAAAGCCTCTGCCTTCGGCTTGGGTCATGATCCCAGGGTCCTGGGATCGAGCCCCGCATCGGGCTCTCTGCCTAGCGGGGAGCCTGCTTCCTCCTCTGTCTCTCCCTCTGTCTGCCTCTCTGCCTACTTGTGATCTCTGTCTGTCAAATAAATAAATAAAATTAAAAAAAAAAAGAATACAGAAAGCTATTTAATTCTCTTACATCTCAACAAGATACTGTGACATGAATATAGCATAACTTATTTCAGTATTTCCCAGCTGATGAATGATTGTATCATGCCCACACTTCCTCCAGTTAGAAAAATGTTGTGGTAAATATTCTGGAACATACCTGTGTATTTCTAGGCTACAGATACCTATGAGTAGCATTGTTAGGTTGGAGGGTATACAGGTTTGAAATTGTCATAGCTATTGCGGAAATGTTTTTTCTCCCCATTGTGCTAATTTGATTTTTAACATTTATTTATTATTTTTAAAATTTGTATTATTGGAGTAGAGTTGACAAACAATGTTAGGTTAGTTTCAGGTGTACAACATAGTGATTTGACAATTCTGTACACTGTTCAGGGCTCACCACAATGACTATAGCCACTCAAAGAAAAAGAAAACAGTAATCTGAAAAGATATATGCACCCCTATGTTTATTGCGGTATTATGTACAATAGCCAAGATAGGGAAATTGGAGGTTTTGTGTTTTGTTTTGTTTTTTAAATAGAGTACTAGTTTACATATCCACAGATAGTGTGTGAGAGTGGCCACTCTCTCACACCTTTGCCAGCAGCGTAGAAGTAAAAATCTAGCTTTTGGCAATCTGAGACACCGAAACTATTTTAATTTTATGTGCATTTCCCTTAGCATTTTCACAAAGGTATACTTTCCATTTACATGACTTCCTTCTTAAATGTCCTCTTCATATTTTTGCACATCTTGTCCTATAATTTGTTCCATGCCCCCATGATGTGAAGGAGGTCTTTATATATTAATGTCCATATTTTTTTGTGGCAGAAAAACTTTAAAAACTTTTTTATCTTTTGATCAATGGCATTGGAATTTTCTAAGGATTATGAAAAAAATCTCCTACCTTTTTATCAATAATCCGGTAGGATTTTTTTTTTTTTTAGATTTATTTATTCTTTTGAGAGAGAGAGAGAGAATAGAGAGAAAGAGCAGGGGGAAGGGAAGAGGGAATCTTCAAACAGACTCCCTGCTGAGTGGGACTCAATTCTATGACCCTTGAAATCAAGTCCTGAGCAGAAACCAAGAGTCAGACCTCAAATGACTGAGCCACCCAAGTAAGTGGACCAATGGCCTTTTTTTTTTAAATTTTAAAAAAATTTTTTAGATTTTATTTATTTATTTGACAGACAGAGATCACAAGTAGGCAGAGAGTCAGGCAGAGAGAGGGGGGAAGCAGGCTCCCTGCTGAGCAGAGAGCCAGATTCGGGGCTCCATCCCAGGACCCTGAGATCATGACCTGAGCCGAAGGAGGAGGCTTAACCCACTGAGCTACCCAGGTGCCACCCCCACCCATTGGCCTCTTAATTTTAAAATATTTTTGTGTGAAAAAATTTGCATGAAGTGTTTTTCTAAATGATGACCTATTGTCCCAATACGTTAACTGACCCGTCTATTATTTCACTGTGTATTTGAATCATCTCTATTGAAACCATGTGTCTCTTTGGTGTTTCTCCCTGGCCCTTTGACTTATTTGTCTACTCTTGCTACTCTGCCCACTATTTCAGTCCTATTATTTGACTATATTTTGATTTGATAGTGTGCATGCTATCTCTTTATTCTCCTTTTGCAAAACTTATTTGACAGCTATCACATTTTTTAAGATAAATTTTAGATTTCCCTTCCTAAATTTGATCTCACTGGCAAGTTGACTTGGATTTATAGATTAATTTACAGTATCATCTTTCCACCTATGAACATGGTATGCCTCTTCATTTTTTTCAGGTTTTATTTTATGCCCTTCTATTAAGTTTTTGTCTTTTATTTCATATAGGTTTTGCTCATTTTTTATTATATTTACTTCTGGGTATTTAAAATTTCCTCTGATTATTTTTAATTTTTTTTTAGTGTATAAGAAAATCATTTTCAGTATATTGATTTTTAACCTCTTACTGCACATTTATTAGTACCAACAGTTTTGCATTTTATTCTTGAAATTTTTTATGTGTAGTCATTTCTGGCTGCTATTCATGGAAGTTTTGTCTGTTCCTTGCCAATAATTATATCTCATGTTTTCTTTTTCGTTTTTTAAAAATCACATTGTTTGCATTGGCTAAACCTTCCAGGACAGAGTTCTTGTTGCTAGCTTTGACAGAAATGCTTTTGATATTTTGCCATCAAACGTAATGTGTGATGAAGGCCATTTATATTTTTGTAAATTAGGAAAAAAATGCTGAGTTTTATCATGTGCTTTTGGGATACTATTGATGTAATATGGTTATTCTCTTGGAAGATACTATTATAGTGAATTTTCAGATTTCCTGTTGTTGAATGATTCTTGAATTATTGGAGTAAACTCTAGTTGTTCTTTCATGAATGGTTAATATACTGCAAGGATCATTTTACTAATAGCTTATTTCAGATATTTACATTGATGTTAATAAATAATAGTGTCCTATAGCTTCTGTAGGTAGTAGCTCTAGTAATAGTAGTAGTAGTAGTAGTAATTATTACTACT
>ML109337.1:58329-71476 GCA_003697995.1 Taxidea taxus jeffersonii | reverse complement strand
AAATAAAACTTTGAGGCTTATTTCAAAAGATGAATGGTTAAACTGATAGTTCCTTTATGGTTTGGTTAGAAAGCAGGAAAGTAAATTGACTACAGTTAATATGTTAGATACATTTATTTTTAATAATAGAATAGAGCTAGGAAAAACATTCTGATAATCTCAGAAGAATCTGTAAATGTATAATAGATAGAACAAGAGCAAAATGTAATTTTAGATATCTTTTTGGGAACCCTAAATAAAATTGCTAGCATACCTCAGATATATTATGCATTTGGTTCCAGACCACTTCAATAAAACAAATACTGGATTGAAGCAATTCAAATGAATTTTGCATTTCCTAGTGCATATAAAAATTATGGTTACACAGTGTAGTCTGTTAAGTGTGCAATAGTTTATTGCTAAAAATTGCTAACCTTTTAGCAAGTCATAATCTTTTTTTGCTGGTGGAGGGTCTTGTCTGGTTGTTGATGGCTGCTGACTGACCAGTTTTGCCACATCAGTGGACTCTTCCTCTCATGAATGATTTCTCTGTAGCATGAGATGCTGTTGGGTGGCATTTTACCCACAGTAGAACTTCCAGAATTGGAGTCAGACCTCTCAAATCCTGATGCTGCTTTATCAGCTAAGTTTCTGTCATATTCTGAATCTTTTGTTGGCCTTGCGGCAGTCTTGACAGCATCTTCACCAGTAGATTCCATCTCAGGAAGCCACCATCTTTGCTCAGCCATCAGAAGCAGCTCCTCATGAGAGTAACCTTTTCTCATGAGATGGCAGTGGTTCTGGCCCATCTGCACGCACCACCTCTAATTCCAGGTCTCTTGCTGTTTCTACCACATTTGCAGTTATTTCTCCCACCAAGTCCCTCAGAGTCATCCTTGAGGGTTGGAATCAGCTTCTTCCAAACTTTTGTTAATGTTGATATTGTGTTGTACATCTCCGCTGCCACTAGCCTTCAAGAAACTTGTCAAGGGGCACCTGGGTGGCTCGGTTGGTTAAGTGTCTGACTTGGTCTCAGGTCATAATCTCCAGGTCCTGGGATCAAGCCCCATGTCGGGCTCCAGCACTGTGTCAGGCTCCCTGCTTAGTGAGGAGTCTGCTTCTCCCTCTCTCCCTGCCCGGGTCTCCTATCTGTGTTCTCGCACATATGCACACACACTCTCTCTCTCTTTCTCTCAAATAAATAAAATCTTAAAAAAAAAAAGAAACTTGTTAAGTTATAGTGCAGTATTGAAGAAGAATGTTCACAATTATCTGAAATGATTATTAAAATACTCCTTCATTTTCTAACTATACATCTCTCTGATGTCAGAGTTTCTTTCCTTTTTTAACTATGTTCAGTTAACTAGCATATAGCACCTAGTTAGTTTTTGATGTAGTGTTCAGTGATTCATTAGTTGCATATAATACCCAGTGCTCATCACAACACATGCCCTCCTTTATACCCATCACCTGGTTACCCCATCCCTCCACCCCCCCTTCCCTTCTGTAACCCTCAGTTTGGTTCCCACAGTCCAGAGTCTCTTGGACTGAAATCCCCCTTTGGATTTCCCTCCCTTTCCCTGTGGTCCTCTGTGCTATTGCTTATGTTCCACATATGAGTGAGACCATGTGGTGATTGTCTTTCTCTGCTTGACTTACTTCAGTTAGCATAATCCCCTCCACTTCCATCCATGTCAGTGCAAATGGAAGGTATTCATCCTTTCTGATGGCAGAGTAGTATTCCATCGTATATACGGACCACATTTTCTTTATCCATTCGTCTGTTGAAGGGCATCTTGGCTCTTTCCACAGTTTGGCTATTGTGGACATTGCTGCTATGAACATTAGGGTGCATGTGCCCCTACTTTTCACTACATCTGTATCTTGACACAGAGTTTCTTCATCTGCGTCAACCAAAACAAATAAGACAGATTCAGCCAGACACAGATTTAAGAATTCAGTTGTCTTGTGTTGAGACATTAAAAAGTTTGTGAACATGCCAAACATTACTTCTTTGTCACTAATTTTCTTTTATTTTGGAAAATGTAGTTATTATTCACTAAAACATATTATGTTGGGGCTCCTGGGTGGCTCACTGGGTTAAAACCTCTGCCTTCAGCTCAGGTCATGATCCCAGGGTGCTGGGATCAAGCCCCGCATCAGGTTCTCTGCTCAGCGGGGAGCCCGCTTCCCTTCCTCTCTCTCCGCCTGCCTCTCTGCCTACTTGTGATCTCTGTCAAATAAATAGATAAAATCTTTTTAAAAATATATTATGTTAACAATTATTGGGTTTACTATTGTTATTTTTAAACGAGCAAATATTTTTTAATTTCTTAGTTTTAATTTCTCATATGGTAAAAATCAGTAGATGTAACCCATATAAACCAGCTATTGGGGTCCTCAGGAATGCTTTTAAGAGTGTAAAGTGGTCCTGAGATGAAAAAGTTTGGACCCTAATGACATAGAATGTTTGAAAATTTATGTCAGAATGCAGCACCGAGGCAAACAAAGCATTTCTACGTAACAGCCTTGCTCAGTCCTTGCCAACAGAATGAGATCCCTGACTGGCTGAAGAAATGTTTATTTTCTGTTGTTTTTTTTTTTTTTATTGTTTCAGAAATCAAGGAAGCAAATCTTTTCTTTTTAAAGGATTCTATCAAAAAATGGCTTGAACCTCTTAGGATACTTTCAGGTCCAAATAACAGAACACCTAAGTCAGCTGGTTTAAATGATAAGGTGATTTAAAGCTTCATGTCACTGAAGATCATAGATAGGACAGACTCCAGACTTGACTGGTTGAGGAGAAGCACCAGTTTCTTTCCATCTCTCTGCTCTCCCTTCCTCAGTGTCACCTCATCCTCAAAGTGGCAGCAAGATGGCTGTAACAGGTCCAGGTGCCATCATCAGACACGGTAGTGCCAAAGTGAGAAGAGGGACATTTTCCCAGCATCTCCTCCTTAGCATCAGGGAGCTCCCGAACCCTCTTAGCAGACTTTTCCTTGTGCCTCAGTGATCAGGACTGGGTCACATCCAGTCCTGAACTGTGTCACTGCCAAGGGTTGTAGGCTTACTGTGTTGATTAAAATAATCATTTTCGGAGAGCCAGATATGAGGAAGTCATCTATAATGACTTAGTTATTCAAAACAAAACAAAACAAAAAAATCCTTTGGGCCTATTCAGTTAACTGGAAATCCACTTGCACAGATGCCCAGTAAGATAGGCAGCGCAAATCTGTGGAAAGTGTTCTAAGCCTGAGAACCAGGAGCCCTGGAGTCTGGTCCCACATCTGACACTCCTGGGCTCAATGCCCTGTCACGGCCTTACCTCCTCATCTGTCAAAGGAGGGCTTGGACTAGCACATTAGTTCTGAGACCCTCTGGTTCACTGGTTCCTTCATTCACTCCCTCACTCTTTCATTCAGTAGTATTTATAGAGTGCTTGCTCTGTGATAGAAGTCACAGGGTGCAGACATGCACGAGACTGTTGCCTATTTAATCACAACCATCTGTTCTTCCTCCCGTACTACACATACAGTGAGAGCCCCAGGGGGAGTCAGATCCAAACTGTTGTGTTTTTTTTTTCTCATAGAATAAATTGTTTAATGCCCAGGGCAAAGAGTCCATGCTACAAAGCTCATTAGTGGATAGTGACATCATGAGAGTTCACTCTCCTCTTATTAAAATGTAAAATCTGGGGCGCCTGGGTGGCTCAGTGGGTTAAAGCCTCTGCCTTCAGCTCAGGTCATGATCCCAGGGTCCTGGGATCAAGTCCCACGTCTGGCTATCTGCTCAGCGGGGAGTCTGCTTCCTCCCCTCTCTCTCTCTGCCTGCCTCTCCGCCTACTTGTGATCTCTGTCAAATAAATAAATTAAATCTTTAAAAAAAATAAAATGTAAAATCAATCCAGAAATGGGAACATAGAGCCACAATCATATTTTGACAGAGATGGGTCTTTGTCTCAGAGAAGCTGCTCCTGGGCCTGGCTGGCTGTGATCGCTGAGGTTCCCTCAGTCTCAGTCTCAGGACAGCTGTGAGGCAAGGAGCAGGCGTTCAGAGAACAAAAGGACAGTCATGAGAAATGAGACTGTGTTCTCGGAATACTCAAGGGCACTCTTACGTTTTATTTTTCAGATAAGATGTCAGAAAGGTTTTACTGTTTTAAACCAAGTTGCTAAAATTTTGCAGGTCTTTCTCAGATGCTGTGTTGGTCCATTTTTCATGTCACGTGAAGTGTTGAGATAGCTGTGAGTATCTGGGAGAAGAGAATTCAGAGTCACGTGATCACTCCCTCAAGTGATATTTGAGTTGCTGTCAGGTGAAGCAGGGCTTTCTTTAAGTTGCTTTAGGGACTAATATAAGTGCAATGTAGAAGGAAGAAGATCTAGGGTCACTGCAGAGAGAATCTTTCCAACACACTGAGCTCTCAGCAATGACCTGGAAACAGTCCACTATGAGAAGTTGTGAGTTCTGTCATCACTGAGAGCGCTCAGGCAGAGGCTGGATAACCTTCTGCCAACCATGTTGTGAAGAGGTTCTTCATTTGATCTTAGTGTGGACAAGGTGACTTGGAAGGAAGGTCATCTCTTAGATTCTGTAATTATCATACCTATGAGACCTGTGATGGCTTGAGATCAGTAGCAGTTTGAAACAGAAAGCAGTGATTCATTTACTCACCAAATATTTATTGAGCACCTACTATGTGTTATAGGCACTGTTCTAGACACTGGAGATAAAGAACAAGACTGGCAAGACACTTGGGCAGTTGTGTTTTAGGTTGACAGACAAGCACTGAACGAATAAATGAATAAGTAAGACCGTTTCCTGTTAGGATGTATGCTCTGAAGAACACAAGCCAGCATGATGGGAGAGAAAGATTGGAGCAGGTAAGGGTGGGGATCTGTTTTAGATTAGGTTTTGAGGGCAGGTCTTTTGGAGGAATTAACCCATGAGCAGAGACTGGAATGCAGATGAGGCATCTGCCCTGGGATGACTGGGGGAGAATGTTTGAAGCAGAAAGGTCATGCATCGAAGAGCAGAGTAGGAACAAGCTTGGCAGGTTTGAGAAGCAGGCAGAAGGCTGAGTGAGAGGCCAGAAGGATGTGTATGGGAGGGAGTGGGCATGGGTAGGGGCCAGATCCCACAGGAGCTCCCACGAGAGCTTAGCGTTCCTCTGTCCATTGGGAAGCCATTGCAAGGTTTTCGGTAGAGTGGCATGCTCCAGTTCACACCTGCAAAAGATGACTGTGCTTTCTTTTTTGGAGGGTAAATTGTAGGGGGCAAGGATACAGGCAAAGAAGAAAAAAGGAAACTCAAGAGAAATGCGGTTTCACAGAAGCCAAGAGAATAAAATATCTCAAGGAGGGAGTGGGCAGCAGTGTTGAAGACAGAAAAATCAGCAGGGAAGTTATTGATGGCCTTGATGAGCAAATGTTTTTGGGTGGTAGCTTTGCAAACCCACTTAGAGTGAGTTTAGAGGAAAATGGGGAGTGAGTAAGAGGACATGGGGAATAGAAACCATTCTTTCAAAAAATGCTGTGAAGGAGTGCACAGAAATAGGAACATATCTGGAGGGGAATGTGAAATCAAGGGATTGTTTCTTAGATCAGCTTATTCCAGCAGCTTCTCTGTGTACTGATGGAAGGGGGTCTACAGAGAGGCAGATATTAGGGACTCTGGAAAAAGAGAGGTGATTGCAGGAGAGACATCCTCGAAAGGGCATTGTGTTTTATATTTTTATTGAAATCCATAGTTTCATTATCTTTATTGATTAGTTTATTGGGCTATTCTTGTATTACGTTGAACCATATGAAATTAACAATATTCACCTACAATTTTTGACCTACAAAAATTACCATCATGTAATTCCACCTATAGTAGAATTAGAATTTTCTCCCTTAGACACTTAAATTTCTGTCCTAGGTCTTTATAATTTATATACATTTTTAATATGAAAACAATCTCAAACTTACCTAAAAGTTGCAATTACAGGAGAACATCCCAAACCATTTGAGAGTAAGTTTCAGGCCTGATGTTCTCTCTCTCTGTCTAGCATTCAAATGGGTATTTCCTATAAATAAGAATATTCTTCAACAAAATCACAATTTATAATCTAGTAAAATCAGGAAATGAACATCAATACATTGCTACCAACTAATCCCCTGGTCCCATTCAAGTTTTTGCCAGTTGTCCCAGTAATGTCCTTAATCCCAAAAGGACCTTGTTTCCCATCTCACACTGCATTTAGCTGTCATGTTGCCTTAGTTTCTCTCACTCTGGAACACTTCCCCATTCTTCCTTGATTTTCATGACCTTGACACTTTGATGGACCCAGGCCAGTTATTTTGTAGAATAGCCAAAGATTTGGGTTTGTCATGATTATCTTCAGGTTATGAACCTTTGGCAGTGTGATAGTCAACCTTCAAACTGGCCCCACCTCCTGTTATCCTTACCCTTATGTTGGCCCCACCTTCCTGTGATCCCCACCCCAAAGATCAACCAGACTTGATCTTTGTGACCCAGAGCATATAGTAGAAGTGATTAAGTTATGACATGCTCTTGGATCATGTGCTCTGTGTGAAGCAAGCTTCCATGTCATGAGCAGCCCTAAGCATAGGCCTGCACGGCCAATGAAGCACCTATCCAACAGCCAGGGGGCCTGCCAACCATGTTGAGTGAGCTTGGAAGTGGATTCTCCAGCCCCGGTTAAACCTTGAGTTGACTGTCCCCCTAGCTGACTATTTGACTTCAACCACATCATCTGACCTCCCAGAAACTAGGACTTAGTAAATGTTTATTGACTGAGGGTACAAAATGAGTACATGCAGGAGTATCACAAAAGTGATGGTGGGTTCTTTCCATTGCATCCTATCAGGTGGCACACACTTTCAATTTGCCCCATTTCTAAGGATCTTTATTTCCATCCCTTGGTTAAAAGTGGTATCTTCCAGGCTTTTCCCCTATGAAATTGATCTTTTTTCTTTTAATTGATGAATATTTTGTGGGAGATACTTTAAACTCTGTAAATATCCTGTTCTTTATCAAACTTAAAACTTTTCCAGTTATTTCTCTCAGTATGAGGTCTTGGCTTCCTATTTTATTAAATGGGGTGTAATCTGTTACTGTCCTTATTTATTTTGATGCTCAAATTGTCCCAAGTTTTACCTGAGCCCCTTCAACCTGGCTCCTGTGTTCTTTGGACATGTCCTCATCATTCTTTGAACACTTCCCTTGATTTCTGGCACAATATGTTCTAAGCTCATCATGTTCTTTGCCTGCCCCAGCCCTATCAGTCATTTCTCCAAGGATCCCTGGTTCTTTTTAGTGGAAAATGGTTTAAAAGCCAAGGTCTGGGCACTGAGTGTGTCTGTTGCTATTAAGGTGTTGCTGCTCCCGGACCCACTCAAAAGACACGTGCACATTTGCATATGATCTATGTAAATATGTATAGACATGTGTAAATACAGATTTGTGCACAAATATATGTATATACAAGTATATACTACACATATGTTTTATATATTACATAATAACAGTGAATATATTCATAAATACAGTACATTTAAATATACATTTATTTAAATCTCTGAGTTCATATTGATACCTCTAATTGTAAGGTATCCAGTGTTTCTGCCCTTATCTCTCTTTCCATATTAGGAACCGCTTTCTTCAACAGTGAGAAACTTGGCTCTTATTACCCTTAGTATGTTTGTTTATATGATTTATCCCTCTGATATGATCGGTCTCCTATCACCATTACATCTACCGCTTACCCCATATGAACATCCTCCATTTGGGCTCTGACTTCCATTGTAGTGGTACCCACCCTCATGAATGGCCCTTGGGCCCCAGGCCACTCCTCCCCATACCCCATACCCATACCTGCCTCTCCCGCTTAGGTCCTGACATACCACCTCAGGCTGCCCCTACACATGGATACCCACCTCACCCACTCAGGCCTTAACTCCCCTCAACCTGTCCTCTGTAGAGATACCCTCCTTACCCTGCTTGGGCTCTGATTCCCCACTTCGAGCCTTCCCTCCCAATGTGGATGCCCTCTTACCCTACTTGGGCTCAGACACCTACAGGCTGTTACAGGCTGCCTCTCCTCGCTCTGCCCCATCTAATGGCTTTAGAGCTGACTCGTTCAGGGAGGAAGGGGAAGAGCAGGGCTTTATGATTTTATAAAGGGTGTCATCCTGAAAGGGCCATTCCCTCCCTCCGTGGTTGAATTGTGAATTTCTTCTGTAGTGCTAGGTTCCAAATTTCTGATGACCCCAGAATATCTTGGGAAACTTATTGGAATACAAATGCCAAAGCAAACAAGAGACAACAATAAAAATGGAACAACCAAAATGTCCCTAGGAATGGTTAAATAGATTATAGGGAGGCATTCACTTTTCATTTTTGGACTTTGGGATACTCTTTAAATTTCCTACATATATACTTTTATGTATATTAATAATACTAACAGACTATGGGCCATGCTTTTTAATTTTCTGTACTGAAGCCATAATTAGCGTTATTATTATTTTTTAAAGATATATAAAATACAGAAGTTAAGACCCTATTGGTCGAGATTCTGATTCAGTACATCTGGGCTAGAGCTGGGAATCTGTGTTCTCTAAAGTTCTTCACTTGAATGTAATGATCAGCCAGGTTGGGAAGTCCCTGCTCCGTAGGAGTTCCCCTGAGCAGCTGTCCACATGTCCACTGGGAAGCGCACCCAGCATTCCATCACAGGTGAACATTGACAAAAACAAAGCCATAGGAGTCTTTCGGGAATCTCAGGACTGTTAGGTTTTGTTTTGAAGGCTCATGATCCATCTGATACCTCCTTCCGAAGGACCATTTTCTCTGGTTCTCCTTGTTAGTGAAGGACGGCTCTGAAAAGAGGTAGGCTAAGTACTCTTCAGAGCTATCAAGGCCATCAAAGATAAGGAAAATTAACTGTCACCCCCAAGAAGAAACCAAGGTGACATGACTAAATGTAATGGATCTTGAATGGGACCCTGGACCAGGAAAAGGACACATCTGGACTTCAGCTAATAATAATGTGTCGATATCAGGTCATTAATGGAAACAGATGTCCCAGACTCATGGAAGGTGTGAATGATCGGGGAAACTAGATATGGCTGTATGGGAACTCTCTTGACTCTGCACAATGATTCTACAAGTCTCAAGAGGTTCTAAAATAAAAAGTTTATTAGAAAAAAATGCAAGATACAAAAAATGTATTGATGTGACATAGCAAACTCAGTGGTAGCATTTGGTAAATCGAAAAGGTAAGTGTATCCGAGTGGGCTTGAAGAGTGTAAATTGGGTGTCATTATCTCTGGGAGGGAGAAAAGACACATGACCATTTCTGTAACCCATTGGCCTGAGTTTTCAGGAGGGACAGGCCACTACTGCTGCTGTTCCAGGAAATTTGAGGACGGAAAGGACAGATTGTTCCCAGAGGTCACTGTGTTATGCCTGATGGATGACTGGTTGCCCCAGGGGAGAGTTCGGGTCTGCATACCAGCAGGGAAGGGCTGACTCTAAGGTTCTTTGCCCTTTGAGAACAGCTGTTATGTGCTTGATGTGCACCCTATCCTTTGGTGGCAGGACAATCCCAGTGCTATGCAGGAGAACCAGCCCCTGTTGCCTGTGGTGCAAAGCCAAGTGTGCTCTCATTATACAACAGCTGAAATGTTCAACTTATAGCCTGCAGAACAATGCAGCCAAATATCACTGGCTGCTCGTCTGGTGTTTGTCATAAAACAGAGCTGAAATAGAGGGAAAACTGCATTTCTTTTTGTACTAAGATAGATAATATGTCCTCTATACAGGAGGGAAACCATCCAGTTTATAAATTGCATCCTAAATTGGCTTTTACATAGCTAAGATCCTAGAATCATCCTGCTTCATTTCTTTGAACCCAAATGGTCTTTTAAAAATACAAATGAGGGGCACCTGGGTAGCTCAGTGGGTCAAGCCTCTGCCTTAGGCTCAGGTCATGATCTCAGCGTCCTGGGATTGAGCCCAGCATCGGGCTCTCTGCTCAGCAGGGAGCCTGCTTCCTCCTCTCTTTTCTGCCTGCTTCTCTGCCTACATGTGATCTCTGTCAAATAAATAAGTAAAATCTTAAAAAAAAAATAAAAACACAAATGACATTTTTATTTGATAGTTCTCCTCTCCGAGAGAATGTGCAGTGTCATTGTGCCATACATGGACAAATAGAAACGTCAATGGGTATGGCCGAAACATAGGAAGTATCAGCATTGCTGCTCATCAGTGTGCTGGTGGCAGACTGTCCCTTCTGTCCCCTTGGGCAGCAAGCATACCCATGCCCGAGTGCTGGAAGTATCCCCTTCCTGCCAGACCATCTCGGAACAGCGCTCACCTGGAAAGACTGCCTGCCCCTTGGTAAAGTAAGAGAGAGCCAGAGCTGTTTTGTTTTTGTTCTGCAACAAAAAGCTATTCTGCTGGTCAGAGATCGGTTGCAAAAACATAATCCATTCCAGGTAGAGTAAACCAGAAGTGATTTGTTATAGGGTTTAAAGTGACTTTCAGAATCACTGGAGGGGTGAAGAAAAAACTCTAGGCCAAGCTCTTAAGGAACAACTCCCCTCAGAGTGGCTTCCGCATTTGCCCTAATCAGGAAGCTGTCCCAAGTAGCTGCCGGGTGCCACACCAACCACCTCAGCTCTCACCAGGAAGCCGCCATCCCCACAGCCAACTCAAGAACTCGTTGCCTTTGTGGCCGCCTGTTGAACTAATACCCAATAGCTCGCTTCTTTCCATATGACTCGGTTTTAAATCAAAGTCTCCTGTGAGTACAAGTGCTGAGTAAAACCTAAACCACATTTTGAACCCAAATTGCAAGGGAGTCTGGGATTTTTTTTTTTTCACTTTTCAGCCCCCACACACTAGAAGAGGAGTTCAGGTAGATATTGGGGAATCTAAATGCTGTTATCTGTCACAGTCTACTCGTTAAGCCACCCAGGTATCCATGCCTATTCCTGTGCTCTCCGCAGAACCCACTCCTTCCCCCAGTGCCCACCATCTCTAGGTTCTCTGCAACCATCTTTATCAGGTCCAGATGAGGCTTCTCATAATCTGCTGACCTATTTACAAAAAAACTACCTGTCTGCTCCCTATATACAATGGTTGCAAAGGAAAATAAAAACTCAGAATGGGAGAAAATAGGAAACATACGACTGCCATTTGCATTTGCAGCTTTACTCCCATTAGGCAAGAATGGTGAAGGCACCATGCTCAGATAGCAGGGTAAGGCCCTTGGGCAGCTCTCCAGAAGGACTGCCTTGTCCACTAAACCCCATGGCCCAAATCTAACTGATCTACTAGCCATCTCCCACCCACTACAATAAAAGAATAGCTGATTTTCCTAACTCTGCTAGGACTCCCACTCTGGAGGCCCAGCCTCATCAGCCAGGTGCAGGTGAACCACAAGACGAAGGGCTCTACCACCTTCTGCCTATGTCCCCCAAGTCTCTGAATCACTGAATCACATCTGGACATCTGCAGTACACAGCTGTCTTTGGAGGAGAGCAAGTCCTGACCCAGTAGAAGCGGGAATCTAGCTGGAGAAGACTTTCTCCCAGAGAAGCCCTGGATGGGCAGAGCTGTCGTGACAGGATCTCTGCCTTGGCAGCAGGGACAGGATAGCCACACAGGCAGTGATGTGTCAAATTTAGGGATCAGCTTTGGAGGTAGATGAAAAATATTCTTTTAAAAATAGGTTTACTTAGGGATGCCTGGGTGACTCGGTTGGTTAAGTGACTGACTCCTGATTTTGGCCCAGGTCATGATCTCAGGATCCTGAGATCCAGCCCCACGTCAGACTCTGCCGCCCTGGGCATGGAGCCTGCTTAAGATTCTGTCTCCCTCTGCCCTTCTCCCGCCTCTAAAAATACAGCTGTGCCCAGTTGGTTCTGGGAAGAAGACAGCAACAATGTGGTTTTGAACTCCGAATCCTCACATAAAACTGAACAACCAGGTAGCAAAGCCAAATACCCGTAGGCATTTTCCACAAAGCTGTGAGAAGATATCCCTAAATACAAGGTCCCTAATACAAGCAGGTGGTGGTCTAAGGGTCACCAGGCTTGCATCGTATCCATGTTTGTACAAGAGGAAGGACCAGGGAAGGAACAACAGGGTATCCGACACACGTGAATAGTGAACAGGAACGCATGGGGGCCAGTTGGAGCACAGCAGCTGAAACTGGGAGGGACTCTACCCAATTCAGTACCAGCTGGGTGCAGGGGCTTCTGGGCGGATTCTGAAAGGAGTGGGGCCAGTCTGAGCCACATAAATGTTTGAAATCAAACCACCAAAGCTCCCTCCATGTCAGGGGATCCATCTGACTCCCCACAGTGTCAAAATTGAGCAGGACAATGACGGTAGACACAAAGGAGAGAGAAGCAGAGAAAGGGGAGAGGTACAAGACCTCTCGAAAAGCAGTGTGCTGTGGTTTTGAATACATCATAGAAACAACCCAAGAGGGAGTTCTGTCAAGTCAGTCAGACTTTCTTGAACTACACCTTCTAAAGGTTCAGGAAAACTCATTTTGCATAATGAGCATCAGAAAAGTATCAAGATTCCACACCGTATAAGGTGACGAGAAGAACAGAAGAAGACAAAGGAGACCTGTTTCCCTGCAGACCATGAAAGCATGTCAGGAAGACATCAGCAAAAGAGATCAAAACTGAAGCGTGCTGTTTCAAAACGTGCTTAAAGTGCAAAACTTAAAAATGCAAAAAGAAATGAAAAAAAAAAACCCAAAGATTTAAGAGAAAGTGCCAAATACTGGCAATAGGCAAAGAAGATTTACTATGGATAATAAGAGTCTTGAAGAAGAAAAATAAAGCAAGGGAACAAAACAAAAAAAAATAATAACTAGGGGTGCCTGGGTGGCTCAGTCAGTTAAGCATCCAACTCTTGGTTTCGGCTCAGGTCATGGTCTCAGGGTCATAAGATTGAGCCCCATATGGGGCTCTGCTCTCAGCGGGGGGGTCTACTTGTCTCTCTCCCTCTCCCTCTGCCCCTCCTCACCCTCCACTTTCTCTGTCTCCAAAATAAATAAATCTTAGCAAAAAATTTACTAAAAACTGTAATGCCAAAAAAACTTTCTGAAATAACTATTTAAAACTATATATTGAGGGGCACC
>ML109337.1:0-53329 GCA_003697995.1 Taxidea taxus jeffersonii | reverse complement strand
TTAACATCAAAAGAGATAAACAACTTAGATAGTCCAGCCCTCCTGATGAACCAGCACACCACCGCCTCCAGACTTGCCAAAGCAAGAGAAGCAAATTCACACCAGGCTTCTGGATGCACTTGCTGACTTGCAGAAATATAAAGGACAGAGGAACATTTTGAACTGCATTATAAATATGCAGTCAGCAAAACCTAGGCTGAGAGAAGCTCTACAACCTGGATATTTCGATCGATGAATTGTAAGGAAAAAGGAGAGAGAATCCATAGATTAAAAAGCATATCGCACTTTTGAAAATGGGCAAGATTAAACGAAAGTCTAGAGATGCACATTTGAATGAAAAACTCATTTTTAAAAGCACAAGGAAGTGATTACTATACCAGTTGGGGTAATAGCTACTATGGTTTTGACGGGAATGGGGCACATGGAAGGGGTTTAGCTGCCAAAATTTCTGTTTCTTGACCCAGGTGGTGTCCACTTTATAATATTTCTATGTGTCTGTTTTCTGTGGCTTCCTGTATATGTGTTTTATTTTGCAATAAAAATGTGAAATGCATCGACAATTCTGAAACACAGTAGTTTTTCCATGGCAAATATTGGGTAAACATTGTTAATTTTTTTATGTTTGACATAAAAATCACTTTTAATTTAAGGCAGAGATGTAATGTCACCGAATACTTGACCCCGACAAACCTGCAAAGCCTCTAAATTGTATATTACATGGATTCTTTTCTATATAACAATATAACATTTTAAGAGCAAGGTGTTCCAGCCCTATCTAAGAAATAATAAATGTTACAGTATGTTTTCTAGATTTCCTGGCTCCATTGCCCCGGAGGCTCATCAGCTATCCTTTTGTTCCAGTATCTGTGCATTGTAAATGTCCATAAAATGGACATGGTAAAATGAGTTCACATGGGCTCATTTGAAGCACGTCATTTTGTGGGGAGCATTGGGATATATGATTGGCCTTTCCACAGCAGTGTGTTCAAAGACTCCACATATGTATATAATGTATGTAAGCACAAATATATATGACATTTTAGTGTATATGAGCATTGATCTGTATTATATGTAAATATTTTCTCTGTGTCTGTAGCATGTTTGTGTGTAAACATATGCTATTTCTTTTTTTTTTTTTTTTTAAGATTTTATTTATTTACTTGACGGAGAGAGATCACAAGTAGATGGAAAGGAAGGCAGAGAGAGAGGAGGAAGCAGGCTCTCTGCTGAGCAGAGAGCCCGATTCAGGGCTCAATCCCAGGACCTGGGATCATGATCTGAGCCGAAGGCAGAGGCTTAACCACTGAGCCACCCAGGCGCCCCAACATATGCTGTTTCTTCATCTAGTGGATCTGGGGAAAAATGACAAGTGAGTCTTCCAGGGATAGAGTTTAGGTGCCTGAGACATGACAAATGCATACGGTAAAAGGCAGATGAGCGTTTGAGAAACACACCCAAGAAGGATTTCGCTGTCCTCATGCCCCCTCCATTCCCCAGATGCCACCTGCTCCTCTCCTGTCACAGTCTTAAACGACCTCTTCTGCTGTGTGGAGTCAAGGCTCCTTAGCGCTGAGCCTCTGAAGGGCCTCACGTATCCACCGAGCAGCCTGCATCTCTCTGGTGAGGTTATACCCTTTACACCCCACCAGCATAGATGATATTCTTCATTTCCTTCTTATCACTGCTTTTTGCTTCCGTGGTGGGTTGTTTAAAGACTGGCATTATTGTCCTCTTCTCCTTAATGAATTTTAACCTGCCTCTGGGATTTCCAACCTCCCTTTCAGGGTCTCTGCTGGAGGACAGCCCAATCATCTTGTTATAATAGCAGCTATTAAAAGGATTGGGAAATGTTTGTACATAAAGAAATCAGATTTGTTCATTATTCTGTGACATGCTCATTAGCTTTCAATGGCATAATAAGGCTGAAATAATTGGGCATTGTTAGAGATGATATATTAGATTCATAGCATTTAAAAAAAGATTTATTTATTTGAGAGAAAGCGTGTGTATGCACAAGCAAGGGGAGGGGCAGAAGGAGAGGAAGAGAAGATGACTCCCCACTAAACGTGGAGCCCGATGTAGGGCTCGATTGCCTGACTGTGAGATCACAATCTGAGCCAAAACCAGGAGTCAGAGGCTTAACTGGCTGAGCCACCCATGGGCCCCATAGATTCATAGCATTTTGTGTGTTAATATAGACTTGTTGTCTTTTAGTGGGAATAAAAAGAAAATTGATTTCTTTCCCTTGATAACATTTAGAATATCATCAGCAGCTACTAACATGGTTCAGTTTCCCATTACATGGCTTAGCACTTGCCCCTCAAGCCCGTCATCTTCACTCTGTGGTATCACATGTATATACCTGAAGACATGTGGAAGTATCCTAGAGGGGCAAGGCGACAAATAACAAGAGCTTACCCATATTTCTGGTGTTGAAATTGGCACAACAGGTATGTTAAAGTGAATATAGGCTGTGCCTGCTTTCTCGGACCCAGAATAGAGGGGTATATTATGCCTTTTGTTGTATTAGAGGTGATTTGAAGATGGACACGTTCTTGATTTCAGCCCACGGACATAGTAACTCTGTTAATATGCATGAGTCACTGTTTTCTCACCTCTGGAGGATAAGGACCCACTCCTTCTGCCTTACCGTTGTTTTTTGAGCAACTTTGATGGCTTTATCCCGCTAGAAGGCACTCCACCTTGCCCTCAGTTTCCTCGTCCACTTATGGATTATCTGAAGAAAGCAACTGAAGAGCAAGGCTTCTGATGGGAAACCCTAGCTTCCCTATCATCTCAAGTAATCCAAATCACACTAAATTCAGGTTCTGAATTTAGAAACCCAGTATTCCTTAACCAGACATCATTCATTCTTTCATTCATTCAATGAATAAGTTTTGAGCACTTACCATATGCCAGGTGCTCTTCTGGCCATTGGAGATAAAGAGGTGATCAAAATGGAGTTCATATTCCTAGTAAGTATATAAATACATAAATAAAAGATCAGAGAGTGATAAATACCATACAAAAGTGTATTGGAGTAATGAGCTTAGAAAGACCTAAAATTAGCCAGAATTTGTGATGAAAAAATAATAGGGAAGAGGTTTGAAAACATTCCATCCCATAGATCTTTCTGTGATGATGGAAATATTCTATATCTCTACTGTGTCCAACAGTGGCTATTTGCTGCCTGTGGCTGTCAGACACTTGAAATGGGACCCATGCTACAGAGGAACTAATTTTAAATTTCATTTAATTTTAATTAAATTTAAATAGCCACATGTGACTAATGGCCACCATATTGGACGAATGCAGTTTGAGAGCCACATTTTTCTAATTTTTTAGAAATTATTTTCTAAATATTTTTTCTATTATTCTATTATTTTCTATTTCTATTTAATTTAATGTTATTTAATAATCTTTAAATAATGTAATATTAAGTATAATTTAATATTAATTTCAATAATTTAATATTTCTATTATTTTCTAAAAGTAATTATAAGACCTGCAGAAAGACAAATAGACTAATAAGCAAGGACTGGTGATTTTAAAGCATTTGCTAAGGTTTTACTCCACTGAGGCCAGAGCACCTGAGCAATTTAAACCTGCCCCGCCCTTACGATAGTTTCTCTCGGAAAGCAGAGGAAATAATGAAAGAAATGACCTAATGATCAGTTATGACCAACAAAGAATCACTTGGTGCTGTGAAAGAAACAGAAAACTGGGAGTTTGGGATAGCAACAGATGGGAAAGAGATTCTGTGACCAGAACCATCACAGAAGTTTCTGGAAGTGCCAAATGGGGTTTGATGTATGCCAAAATGCTAATCATAGGAAAAGTAGAAGATTTTAACAGAGGCACAAGTATCACATGTATAATACTGTTGAAATTATACAAATATGGTTCCATTTTTCTATCACCAGCCACAAATTACTGGGACGTAACTAAATTAAGAAGACATTTCAGTCTGACCTATTAAATATTTCATTGTCCGATCAACCTGTTTATCGAGTATTCCGTATGTGTTAGGAAGAAAAGCCTCAGTAGGAGTTGAACTTTAAAAGGGACTCCACATTAGTTCTGCGGCCAAGGGTGAGATAGGATTTTTATCAGACATGGTCATATTATAACCAAGTGAGTAATGCCACGTTTAAGAAAGAGCATAAAAGGGCGTCAGTAAATATGTTCTTTAAGAACATGTGGTGTGTCTTCTGAATTTCTTCCTGAAGCGTTTCTCTTCTGTGAGTGGGAACTGCAGCGGAGGCCAAGTGTCATCGGTCCCCGGTGTTTGAGCACACTGAGCAGTCTGGGTTAAGCAGCCCATAAATGAACTGGCACATATATTATTTTAAATAAGACTGGAACGTTCCTTGAGAGGAAATACAGAGCTCTTCTTTGAAGATGGAACTAGGTTCTGTAGATAAAAAGAAATGAGCCCGCCCATTTGTAATTATAATCTTTTATCTCCAGAAATACTACTGGGAACTACTTGAACTAGGAGCAGGAGGCCTTATCCCTTTGGGGGCTGTGAGGGGAAGCTGAAAACAAAATTCCCTCTGTTTATGGTCAGGAGAGAAAAGTGGAACCATTTTTTTCCACCACGAAATTGCAGTAATAAGCCAGATTTCTCAACTGGAATGAAGAAAGTAGTTTCACAATTTCCACCTCATCTAGTGTTTAAATACTGGTCTTTTTTTATCTAGAAACAGATGCCGTTGAAGCCAATAAAGACTGTTCAGTGTAGTATTGAAAGCATTACTGGGTTATCCATCTCTCTCTGATACCCTCAGAGACAAGGTGCTGACCAGCAGCCCCCTGTGAGGGTCTTGGATGTTTTTGTGTTTCTTTCCCACCTTGGAAATGTGTAAGCTCCTGGAGAAATTAGCCGTATCTCCTCATGAGGAAATGTGTGGTGTCTAATGTATTTAAAATTAAATGTCGAATTATGATTCTTGAGGAGGGGGGGGGTTAGCGGTAGCATATCGTTTGAAAAGAGAGTTGTTTTTTCAAAGTGTTCAATGCTGCTGACTGACCACAAATAAGATCTTTAGCATTTTAGATACATTTTGGTCTTCTTAGACCAAAGAGTCTCAAACTTGGGCAAGTGTCAGGATCACGGGCCTTGCTTACCATCTCAGTGGGTCTGGAGTGGGGCCTGAGAATTTATATTGCTGACATGTTCCCAGGTGATGCTGATGCTCCCGGTCCGGGAACCACACTTGGAGAACCACTGCCTTAAGACCGTGGGGGAACTCATTGTCAATGGGTTCTTGACAACTGAGTAAAACAAAGAAACAAAAGTTTCTCGGTGAATCGCTTTCTTCCGCATTTTTCTGATTATGCCAATGATATTGGGTATCTCTGACGTGTCTTTCTGGCCCCAGTCCAGTAATAAGCATTCTAATATTACAACTTTGTTGTTTAACATAGACTTTGAATCTAGAATAGAAAGGACAAGGGGGACAGTGGGTGCATTTTCTGACTCCCTGTGTTGTTTTGAAACCATAGTGAAGTGGTGCTGGAACCCTAAACCCACCTTCCAGTCAGTCTGATGTCATTTCAGGCTGATGTCTGGCTTTTCATATTGAGTGTGGTAATGGTCTTCATGCTTCCACGTGGCCGTGAGGCAGTTAACCAAGAAGTAGGGTGAGGACTCCTGGTTGATTTACTGGTCAGAAAGCAAAGGCCCTGTGTGGAAGTGGCTGATTTCCGGCCCCATCTGAGGTTGCCCCGGCCCCACATCCACAGGCTTGTGCCCAGGCGCCATGACATTCCACAGCTGGCCCACCCACATGTCAACTGAGGCCTCTGAAGGATCAGACAATGCCTTGGTCACTTGGCATTTCCTCTTTCTAAATCCCTGAAGGTTTAGTGCCCAGACAGTATCTTCCTTCATCTATCGAATGTCTGGTATGATTTCTGCCAGAGAGGTTGTCACTAATGTGCAGAGAGTTCTGGGCAGAGGTCTGGCCTCAAAGACAGGACAAAAACCATTAGCTCCATTTTTAGATTGACTTTAAATATCTCCTCTGTGACATGGAGGGTCTAATCCCTATGCTTCCTGCCTCCAGGATGAGTGTGAAAATTAAGTAAGATCATATACGTAAAAGAGATTTGAGAAGGGGAAGACACTAGACAGGTGTAGATGGTGTGGTTCAGGCATAGTTGCTATCTATGACTGGTACCTTAATGACAATCTCTAAAAACCCTAATGGAGTCTTCATTTCAAAGGTTCAGGTGAAAAAGGTTTGTGCCTGAATATTAGCTACCATTAACGAATTCTAGCATTTCAATGTGAATTATGTGAATGACTGGAGAGTTGCTATGTCTTTGTGAGGGAAGATTGAGGAGAAGAGTTCGTATTATTAATCGTCCTAATTGTTCACCATTACAGTGTGTTCTCCACAGACATCAGAATAGCTGTCACTTGTGTGTTTTGAAGAAAGCTCTGCCGCTAGGCTGGAGGCCAGATTGAGGTTCAGACATCTCAGGATGTCTTTTACCTTCATCTTTCATTTTTTTCTGAAATTTGAGTAAATCATTTTCCTTTGGTTTTCATTTACTTAAAGGTCACATTCTAAGGTTGTGTGAAATTATTTAAGTGCTTTAAAAAATAGTATTTCACAAACTATATACCAAATTTGAGTTGAAATGTATTCTTCTGAGGTGAAAACAATTGAGGCTGGTTTCCAGAAAGAATGTTCCACCTCCAGTTCTGTTTTATTTTCATGGAATTTTATACATCTCCAGCCATGGCAGGATGTGTTAGTGTTCCAGGGAAAGACAAAGCACGCTGTTTTCTGGGTAAGAAAGACCCTCCCCTTTGATGGTAATGTGTCCTAAGAGGGTGGGGCATTACTGTACAACTCCTGTCTTCCAGTGTGTGTCTGCACTTCCTGATGTCTTTTGAAGTGTTGACATCCCAAGTCCAGACCTAGCTGGGGCTGAGGCCCAATTCTGATCCTGCCAGCAGAGCAACTCCCCAAGCTGCAGGGACCCCAGCTAAAAGCAAACCACCAGGCATCCAGGATGCCTTCCTGATGGGCTTCTGGAACAGTGGACATAGCTAGGGTCCAGCCCAGCAGAATAGATTCTTTGGATCTTCTCTCACTGTGTAACCTTGATGCCCTGGCGTGTGCCCCCCACCTCACAGGACCAGCCCTGGGGTACGTGGTGGAGTGCGTAGTCATTGTACACCAGTCCCTCCTGGCACCATTTTTGGTGGACTGTCCTCCCCATCAGTGGAGCCTTCTTGACCTTCCATTCACACTCTACACACATGCTCACTCTGTATCACACCTGGCTTGGCTGACTGACTCATCCCTTGAGGGTCTGCTGTAGGCTAAGGAAGGAATAACTAGTAGGTGCTCCATCTTCAATGATTAAAGGTTGTGTCAGACACCAAACTGCATTTTGACAAGGCCCTTCTGGAGACAGCACCTTCTCCAGTGGGTAGAAGGAACTTCCACACATGAAGTTAGGCCGGGTGGTTGGGAATGGGGGGTTTTTTTTGAATAAAGAGATTCTTGGGTGCTTTGCAATACCCCAGAAAGGAAGGAAGCTGCATCTTACAGATCCACAATCTCTCAGCAAAAGCCTGAGGCCAGATGTTTCAGAATTCACAGTTTCGGGGTGTTAGCATAACAGGAGGGTACATCCCCAGTGTGATCTGAGGACTTGTCTGATAATGAAACACATTAATATTCACACGAAGTGAAATGAGTATTGTTGGTTCAGGTTGGGATACGCCACCAAATGAATTTCAGCTGGGTCATGCTTTACCATCCAAGTAACATTTGGTCATTAAAGCTTTTAGGATTTCAGAATTGCATATAAAGAAGTATGCACCTGTAATTATTAATCATAGTTCACATTTACTGAGCACTTACATTGTGCCAGGCGTTATGCTAAGGGAGCCCTTTATACATATAAACTCATCTGCTCTTCTTCTCCATGTGAGAAAGGAATTCATATCCCTTACTTCACGGATTCCTCCTAAATATTCCTCTAAAAACTATAATTGTTAGAACTAATAAACAAATTCAGTAAAGTTGCAGGATACAAAATTAATATACAAAAAAATGCTGAGTTCCTATGATGTATCAAGGAGCAAAAAATATACAGCCCCCACCTAAAGTTACTCCAGTCATGTGGGGGAAGCATATGGGTACACAGATATAGGTGTGCCTGGGGCTGCAGGAAGAGAGAAGGGGTTCCTACCTAGCCTGTGCTTCAGGGAAGATTCCCTGCACAGTTGCTGGGCCAGCTCTGTCCTGTGAGCAGGAGAGAAAGCCAGCTTAGGAGATACAGGGGAGGTCACTACCACCACTTATTACTGTTAAGTCCGCATGGTCGTCAAGGTCAATGGCTCTCGAATGCTTTGAGACCATAGCTCCCTGTGGGTCCTTCACTTTATTCTCTTTACTGTAGCCTTGTCTTCTCTTCCCTTTTATAGAACACCTATCTCAGCTTTCTCACAAGACAACATCTATGAAGTTCAGCCTCCGAGAGTAGACAGAAGATCTACAGAGATCTTCCAAGCCCACATCCAGGCCAGTCAAGGTATCATGCAGCCCCTTGGAAAAGAAGACACCGCCATGTACCGAGAATACATTAGGAACCGCTACCTGTGAAGAGAACAGGTCCAACCCATGAGTTGGCTTATGTTGTAATCTGTTTTGTCTCATCTTAGAAAGTTAATTTCCTAGGAGTCCTTTACCTCTGTAAGTTTTTCCTTTTTGTAACTGGGCAACTATAAATGACGGGAAATAAAGAAATGATTGAATATATTGCTGTTATTGCCTTTGCTTTTTTTTAGAAATACTTTGTTTAGAAATGCAGTCAACAGGGTCTCCTGGGTGGCTTAGTCACTTGAGCATCTGACTCTTGATTTTGGCTCAGGTCATAATCTTGGGGTCATGAGACCGAGCCCTGTGTTGGGCTCCGTGCTCAGTGCAGAGGCTGCCTGAGATTCTCCTCTCTCTCTCTCTCTCTCTGCCCCTCCCCCTGCTTGCAATCTCTCTGTCTCTCTTTAAAATAAATAAAATCTTTTTTAAAATGCAGTCAATATAATATCACGCCATGATTAAGAAATTAACAGGAATTTGTTGAGCACCTGCCGTGTACTGTGGTAGAGTCTAGGAGTATCACAGTAAGGTAAACAGGCCAAAAAGCTCCTCTCTTATGCAAAATGAAGTCAGAGTATTTTTCTTTGTAGTCAACATATTTTTTTAAATGTATTCTGATTTTATGTTAACTTTGTGATTTGATAAAAAAAAGTATTATTTTGAAATCTCTTGTTCTTGGGAAATAAATGCTGAAATATTTATGAATAAAGGGGCAAGATGTCAACAAAGTGCTCTCTAGTCGTTCAGGAAGAAAGACCAAATGGGGCAAAATATTAATCTGTGGATCTGGGGAAGGGTAAATGGACTTTTTTTTTAAAACAATTCTTACAATTTACCTATGAAAATAAAAAATTCTTACAATTTTTATCTATCAAAATAAAACACTAAAAATGTGTTACCCTGCAGAACTTCTGTAGTGTGCAGTTGTGTTACTGGATTTGATGTTTGGTGTCCGGTCAGGGTTGACTCGTCACGTACATAGTTTGCTCACTGTAGAGTCACACGTGACATGGACAACTTCCCGCCTTTTCTGAAAGTTGGACACAAATGATGTGATCTCATTATGCCTGTGCTTTTTTTTTTTTAAGTTGTCTCAATTCTCCCTCCTCATAAATAAAATAGAGAAGAAAACCAAGCTGTCTAGTGGGAGAAGGAAAACTATCTAAATGACCTTTAAGGGGTCTCCAACCCTGAGAAGCTGGAATTCTGTGGAAGGTTCTCCACTGCAGATTAAAAGCCCCTAATCAGCAGACCTTTTTTGTACCAATATCATTCGTAAAACCAGGATTAGAGGATGACAACAGGTGAGAGAAAATCTGTGTTGGCGTGGTCTTGTTACCTACTACGGTAGCTTGCTCTACGCATGTAGGATCTCTCTCGAGTCTTCCCAAGTCAAAAAATTATCTCGGATTGCTAGGAAAGTGTCAAGTTAGAGCTCAAACCCTGATCTTCAGTTTAAATTTGATTTTTAACACGTCTTTTGGGAGATCTATCGCCTTATGACAAGAATGAAGTCTTTGTGAAGATCTAGAATCTAGGTCTTCTTTCCTAACCTTCTTCAGCTGTGAAGGAAGGCTCACAATGCTTCCTTTGTTGGTGTGTTGTGAAATTTCAAGGGAATGTATGTGAAACATGTAGCCACGATTCCTGGCACATAAATAATGCTCAGAGAATGGGTAGTTCCCATGTGCAGTGGTGGTGGTTGGTGATGGTGGCGCAGTATTCTCAGCGTAAGGCAGCTGCTTAAACATGAATAACATGGTTTTCAACCTGACAAATGACGTTGTTTTGACATAACAAAGATGGTAGCTGAACTACTAATTTTGTCATTAATTCAGATTACTTCCTCTTTAGCTGTACAGGAAAGTACAAATTGATACCAAAGTAGATATAACATCTAATCTCTTGGAAGAGCTTATTGACCTCAAGAAGCGTGTAAATGAAGTGAATGTATCTATGAAAACACTAAAAAGCAAATATGTGCAAGAGAATATACAAGGCTGCTCTAATTTTTAGACCCAAAGAGAAGAAATCTGTACTGGTTAAGAGCATGAGCTGGGACCCTTGTCACTTACAAGTAATCTCGAAGCCTCAATTTTCTCATCTAGTATAGAGGGTGGTTGAAAGAAATGAGAAAATACCTATAAAGCATCCGGAATGGTGTCTATCACATAGCAAATACTCAGTCAACGTTCGCTTGATAAGATCACCAATAATACGTGCTTGCCACCACTTCCTTACCTGGTGCCGAGCATCATCTCAGAGTAAGACCACGTCTGCACTGTCACCATGCCACTGTCACCTAAAACAGAGAAGCCTTCCTACGTCACTTTGGCATTGTTCATTTTAATTTAGATCAAGCGATATGAATGAACCGTGAAACACAGTAGATCAGAAATTGAAATATCAGCAAACAATGAGGACATTCTATGAAATAAAATTCTGTTGACCATGTTATCATACCTGAGAGCAAAGTAAAAACATCCATGTCACAATTCAGTGTGAACTTCTTAGGGGTGTGTGTGAGATGGTGGGGGAAGTGCTTTCTTAAAGCCACTTGGTATAAATCTACCCACCAGAAGAAGCTAGGTCTTATTTTGGGAAACCGAGAGATGCTTTGAGCTTTTCCTGCTCACTCACGGCTCCCATGCCATAGAGAATGCTGGAAGCATCCACGGCACGAATGACTGGGCACGCAAAATCGTTCTGCCATCGTGAGGCAAAATCTGTATGACTGTTAACATTAAACTCAGGGGAGTTTAATTTTAGATGTTGTGGATCCAGATTGAAATTGTTTTATGTGAATTCCATTTCTCCACAGAAAAACAATTCCTGTCAGAATTTAAATCGATTGGATTCTTCAGTGTGAAAAAATCAGTTGTCGCTTGAAGATGAGATTCCAACTTCGTTGGGTTTCTGCAGATAGAGAGTTCAAAAATCATTCTGTATTTTATTATGTTTCACAAGAAAACTTTATTTTCCCAATTCCATGAGTTTTCTCCTTCGTAGAATTTACCAGCTGCCGAGTCCAGAAGTGTTTTCTCCTTTTGGGGAACGACCTGTCTCACTGTTGTCCTCATGTGTGCTGTTGGGGCTGGCTGGTCAGGGTAAATCACTTAGAGTAGCCAGAGAAGGTAAAGCTGGCCTATATTACCTTTTCTTGCAACTCACATTTTCCTCTTTTGTAATCAGTTTCAAGATGCATTCCCTTTTTCTGGTTTGCCCCCTGGCATTTTGTATTTGTTCTGCTGAGACCTGTACCACCTCTCAGAATCTCTCCTGCCTGACAAGTGACAGAGCTAACGGATGGTTGTGATAGTTAAATGAATCCTGCATTGAAGGGAAAATGATCTATTTTACTTCCTTATTGAGACTTAACTCGCTCCCTTTGGAAGAGGTGATAGATGACTCTGGAAACTGCACGTGTTCTGACGTACTCCTAGTAGAGGTCAGGCTTCTCTACGTGCACATGAGCAGTTTTCCTCAATAGACTCTCGAGTCCCCTTTTCATTTTCAGAAGCTGGAGGGCCATTTACTAATAAAGAACAGTGAGCTACTGTTTAACTCTTGGTACCCACACACAAAATAGTTTGTGGGTTTATTTCTTCAGTACATTCGTCTGAGTGGACTGCCAACGTGATGGCCGTCCAACTGGGAAGTAAAAATTAGAGCCTCCATAATTGAAGAAGGCTTTTCATAAAGAAAATCACAAAACTAAGCCACTGGTATTCATTTATAAAGGGAAAAAAAAAAGGAATGGGAAATGGGATTTACTAAACCAGGCAGCAGCCAAGATGCTGATCAAAGAGAAACTTGGCTTGACAGAAGAGGATCACAAATCCTGTTGCCTCAAGGTTAATTACAGAGACAAGGAAAGTGCCACCATCTGCATTTTCATTGCTGCTGAAAGGTGAATCATTACATCACTCCCTGAATAATCATCATTTTTTCCTTTTACAGTGAGAATTATTATTTAAATACAGAGCTTTCTTCTCTTCCCTTGTCCCTCTCTTCACCCCTCCATTATTGTACTTTAGAGATGATTGGGTTGATGATAAAATTGACCATCTCGTCCCAAGGTGGCAGAATGGCTAAGACAGGTGCGTCCCAAAGTTCTGGCAGTCGGGAAGAGGGCTGTCATGACATCATCTCTCGTGACTAAAGATAGGATTCTGAAGGATTTCCTCTGGGGAGGGAGTACAGACAAATCTGTGTGTGAAGCTCTCTGGCTTCGGTTAGAAGACATTTCTGGAAGCACATAGAAGAAGGAACAAGGTTTGTATGTGTATGCTGGGCAGCTAGGGTTCGAGTGTGTGCAACACAGTCCCTCTTCTGAGGAATGCCTCGCCACACCTCCCGCTACCATCCCTCCCTCTGCCCCAGAGTCACATCAGGGCAGGAGAGTGAAATGAAATTCCTCTCCTCTGCCACTTTTCTTCTGGAATTTGCTGAGTATCAGCAGTGTCCTTGAAGCCAGGCTAGCTGCTGGAGTTTAATGAGTTAAGGGTGAAGAAAAAAAACTGTTCCTTGCCCTGAGGAGCCCGAGGCATAGAGGGAAAGACAGATGTGTAAACAATCTCACACAAAATGGTTTCTCAAGCTCACTGCTCAGCGCAAAGCCGCTGGGGGCCTGAGGAGGGCGTGACTAGCTCTACAGGGTAATGAGGGAAATTTTTACTGAGCTTGATTTTAAGAGAATGAGTAGAAACCTGACAAGGAGGGATAGCAGAGAGGGCATTCAAAAGAATAATAAAAAGGAAGAGCCCCACCTATTTGGGGGGCCAGAAAGTTATTTGACATTGCTGAGCAGAGAGATGGTGGTAGAAGGAGGGGAAAGTGGTGGGAAGAAAAAGATCAGGAAAAAAGTTGGAAAGGTAGGGCAGGTGAGATTGTGAAGGGCCTGATGGGCTAATGCAGTGGTTCTCAAACTTTTTGCTTTCAGAACCCCATTATAATTTTTTAAATTATTGAAGACCTCCAAAGAGCTTTTGTTTATATGGATCTTAGCTATCAGTATTGACCACATTCAGAAACTGAAAACTCTTTTTTTTTTTTTTTTTTTAGGATTTGTTAATTTATTTTAGCAAGAGAGAGGGAGAGGGAGAGCACAAGCCGAAGGGGCAGAGGGAGAGGAAGAGAGAAACTCAAGCAGACTCCACCCTGAATGTGGGGCCCGACCTAGGACTCTATCTCAGTACCCTGAGATCACAACCTGAGCTGAAACCAAGAGTCAGATGCTTCATCAACCGTACCACCCAGGCACCCCAGAAACTGGTAACACTTAAATATTTATTAATTCATTAAAAATAGCAATAATGAAACCACCCCACCTTAACAGAATATTTTTAATGAAAAAGAACCTTTCCGAAACAAACAAAAAAAAACCCATCTCATGTCGACAGAAATAGCATTTTTTTATGAAAATTAACTTTTTTGAAAAAAAATTTAATGAAGATTGGCATTGTTTCATATTTTTAAATCTTTTTAACCTCTGGCTTGGCTTAATGGAAGACAGCTGGGTTCTCATATCTCCTGCATTCAGTCTGTTTTATTATGTTGTTTTGGTTAAAACATGTGAAGAAAATCCATCTTCACAGATACCAAGTTGAGAAATGGAGGAATATTTTAATAATAATTATTTTGGGGGCGCCTGGGTGGCTCAGTGGTTAAAGCCTCTGCCTTCGGCTCAGGTCATGATCCCAGAGTCCTGGGATCGAGCCCTGCATCGGGCTCTCCGCTAGGTAGAGAGCCTGCTTCCCCATCTCTCTCTCTCTCTCTCTCTCTCTCTGCCTGCCTATGATCTCTCTGTCAAATAAATAAATTAAATCTTAAAAATAATAATAATAATAATAATAATTCTTTTGGATTATTGTGGATATTTTTTCTTACAAAACCAAAACCCAGTAAGTGGTAGTTCCTTAAAGGTTCGTTGCATGGTGAAATCCAAAACTATATCAATGAACTTTGCATAGTCTGTGACATTAAAATTGGTATAGCTTATACTTAGAACAGATCTTTTACCCAGCCTTGATTTTGTAACATCACACATTGGTCATTTGGAAAATACTTGTTCACTGAGATAGGCTAATCTTCCAAATGTTGACATGTTCATGTATAGCCAACTTTCAGCATCGAGAAGCTGCCAAGTACATAGAATTTCCAAAATCCTAATGTTTGCTTGAAAGCTCAAATGTTATCATTGGCAACAAATATAGCCAGTTTTCTATATAATGACAGGCAGATTTGATTCATTTTCAAGAAAAGAGGCTGCCAAATATCCAATCCTGATAACTATAGCTTGTCTGACAGTCCTTCTCTCAAGTAAAAATGGTCTTTCTTGGGAAGAATGGCTCATTTAGTTCACAACTCAAACAATTGCAACATTCCTCAAAGGCAGCCACTCTACTTGGGTATGCAGCTCAAACATTCAAGGTCCCTTCCCCTATCATCACACAGTATTTCAAAAGACCATACCCTAGGGTAGAGATTTCATAAAAATAAATTTTACTGTTTCCTTATGGACATTCTTTTTTTTTTAAAGATTTTATCCATTTATTTGACAGAGAGAGATCACTAGTAGGCAGAGAAGCAGACAGAGTGAGAGGAAGGGAAGCAGGCTCCCTGCTGAGCAGAGAGCCCGATGCAGGGCTCGATCCCAGAACCCCAGGATCATGACCTGAGCTGAAGGCAGAGGCTTTAACCCACTGAGCCACCCAGGTGCCCCTCCTTCGGGACATTCTTAAGTGAAGCTGGCTGTTCCTGGAAGGCAGTGAGGCATGGGGGATAACCGTGTGTCCCTGCCTTAATTCACACTTGGGCTCCAATGGATTTCTCCCCATTGCTTTTGTACCCTCAGTACCAATGTCAACATGGTGAGAAAAGCGAATAGTATCTAGTATCGTCATGAAAATAGTTTGACCTGGCTGACTCCCTGAACAAGTCTGAACTCCCATGCATCTGTGAGCCATGTTTTGAGGACTAATATGCTAAGGGATTAACAGGCTTTGAGTATCAACTTTGGGACAGGTGGGACCCACTGATGGGCTTGAGGAGAGCGCCTCAATAGGACACATTCTCCGTGGGTATTCACAGCATCCCGGCTTCTTATAGTACATACCACACTGTTCTGTCAATCAAGTTAGGTATCTATCTCCCCAAGAAGACTGAGCACTGGGAGACAGAGCCAAGCCACCCTCCTCTGCATCTCCCAGCCCAGAAGCCCTCTAGCTGGCACTCAGTATATGCTGTGGAGGCTCAGGACCAGCAGGAGGCTTGAATCATCCTCTTGGCTTTGAATGTCTAACCCATTAAAAGAATGTTCATTCATTCCCGCTTTCAAAGCCACCCAAGGGAGATTTGAGTGTGTCTTCCTTTAACCCCCATTCCCCAACCTGTTGCATGCCTCTGCTTGCTAGCAGGGGCATGCTATGTACAGACCATAAACTTTGTCTTTCTGGAGAAAAGAGGTTTATGTGAATATAGATTTTCCTTTTATTTATCACATCCAAACAAATCAGTCATACTGAATCCTAATTTTGTCGAATTAGGTCATTGTAACATTAAATACTGTACTGGTAAAGTTGAAAATTCTTAATTATGGATATTTTCACCTTATGTGTTTACTTTTGATGGCTTTTTAGCAGGGGGAGGTATTCTAGAGATTATATTACTGTGTGTTTTTTGTTGTTGTTGTTAACTATTCACTGAACTATGGAGAATTATAGTGTCATTTTTCACTTCCATATGGATTATAAAGGTCTGGGTTTTTTCGAAAGATACGGATAACAATTTTGTTAAGTTTGGCATTGCTTCAATAAAGTCTAATGCCTCTGAAAAATCAATTTGAGAAAAGATACCACATGTTGGCAAATCACATGTGATAAAAGCTTTTATGAATCTCTCTTCCCTGATTATAAACTCATCTTTAATTCAGTTCAATAAAACATTTAATTTTGTCTGTATCTTCAGAGACAGAAATTCGCCTGTCAGCTTGTTCACAGAAAACATTCAGTAAATGGCAGTATGTGACCTTTCTAATCATCATTTTACGTTAATTAAGGTTGTGTAAAAAATCTATTTTATCTTTTCCTTATGAAATCTTTGGGATAATAGAATTAAATGTCTCTCTACATCTTCTGAGAGTCTTCTGCATTAAAAATAAAATGGTGTATTCAGAGATAGACTTTTTTTTTTAGTAAAAAAACAGGGAACAAACTGAGGGTTGCTGGAGAGGGTGGGAGAGATGGAGTGACTGGGTGATGGGCATTGGGGAGGGCATGTGCTATGGTGAGTACTGTGAATTGTGTAAGACTGATGATTCACAGACCTGTACCCCTGAAGCAAATAATACATTATATGTGAACAAAAAAAAAGAGAAATTAAGTGATATAAACTTGTAATTAAATAAATTTGTATTAAAATAATGATCATTGGGGCACCTGGGTGGCTCAGTGTGTTAAGCCTCTGCCTTCCTCTCAGGTCATGATCTCAGAGTCGTGGGATCGAGCCCCGAATCAGGCTCTCTGCTCAGAGGGGAGCCTGCTTCCTCCTCTCTCTCTCTGTCTGCCTCTCTGCCTACTTGTGATCTCTGTCTGTCAAATAAATAAATAAATAATTTAAAAAATAGTCTATTCAGGACACTCAAATTACTACCTGCATTAAGGATCTCCATTTTATATGCTTATTAAGGTGAATTTATTTATTTATTTATTTATTTTTCTTTAAGCTTTTTTATTTAAACATGTAATGTAACCCCACCACCCTCTCCCAACCCCTCTCCCCCGCCACCTCAGTTTGTTTTATGACATTAAGAGTCTCTTTTGGTTTGTCTTCTTCCCGATCCCATCTTGTTTCATTTTTTTTCTTTTCCTACCGCCTTAACCCCCACCCCCGTTGCATCTCCACTTCCTCATATCAGGGAGATCATGTGATAGTTGTCTTTCTCCAGTTGACTTATTTCGCTAAGCATAATACGCTCTAGTTCCTTCCATGTCGTCGCAAATGGTATTTGTTTATTTTTTTTAAACAAAACTTGCAGGACGTTGGCAGCCACAGCGAAAGAGCTCATTTGGATCTGGTCTGCCTCTCCAGGTCTCAGTGTCAACCCACCTCCTTGTCTAAGGTGCATTGATAGGTCTGGGTCATGCCCCCTCCCCAGGGTCTAGTAACTCAAGTCAATGGCCATAGGTCATGTGCAGGGAAGTCCAGAGCAACAGCCATGGAGGACCCTTGCTGCGTGAAGCAGGGTCCTTTTCTCTGCCCACGCAGCCCCTTCCTCGGTCAGTGAGCACATCTGAAATTGCTCAGGTCTGGGAACTGAGCAAGGCATCGTGGCTCTTTACTTTTATTGTGGCCTTTTTTATTGGGGTATCCTCAGCCTCCTGCCCCTTCAGTCTTTCTCTGCTTGTGAAGTAGCATGCTTGCTGGATGCCCATTTACTTCCCCCCCCCACACACACACCGGGCCGGGACGTCGTGCTTTCTCACCTTCACCTTGTGGGGCGAGCCTCTGAGCTGCTGGTCTCCCTTGATTGGACATTACAGCAATCTCGGCCTTCTGGCTCTAGCAGGTAAGTGCTTTCACCTGACCTCTGTGGTTTCAGGCCCCCACCATCCCCCTGGTTATCAGCAAGCTTAGCTCTGTGGCGCTTCTCCTGCCTGTGCTAGTCCTGGCCTGCCAGCGGAGACCTCTAGAGCCCTTCCTGGTGACTACACCAAGGCCCTTCTCACCAACCCATTCCCCACAGCCTTGCTGAAAGCTATGTCTTCCAGCCTCACAGAAGAAATCTATCCCAGGGTTCCCACTTGCTTGAGCCTCTCTATTCTCTATTCCTTCCTCTAACCCCTGCCAGGGCAGCCCAAGCATTTCCACTTGGCTCAGCATGGAGCATCACTTTCCCTGGGCTTCTAAGAACCACACCAGCAGTAACTGAGTCTCATCCTAAGGGTCCCTGCCAGGCAACTAAGTCCTGTTCCTGAGAAAGTGTCCCCAGGTCCCTGTGTTCTTGCTTACATCTGGCCTCTTGATCAAGCCCCTCGAAGAGGCGAGTCCCCTTGCAGGTACAATGATTTAGGTGCCAAAATCCAGTTCTAGGGCACCGTCCTGGCTCCTGCCACCCATGCTGATGAATAGAGCTCCTTCAGTGTATGAGCCCTCCTCTCCCAGTCCTGCCTAGCACCTCCCCAGCCAGGTTATACTGGGATTTAACCCTGGTTATAGGCGTGGTTATGTAAGGGGTCACCTGTCGCCTTGTTGGAGACAGGCCTCAGCAGCACATTCTAGCATGAGAGAAGGGCTCACTCTTCTTACAAGAGTTCTGCAGCCCCTGAGAGTTCAGGGGGTCTGCAGAAACAGTATCCTCCCAGAGGCATCCATCCAGATGTTTCTATCCCATATTTCAGAGTCCCAGCTGTTCTCAGCCAAGCCGCATAACCAGTCTGCCTGGACCGAGCATGTAAACCTTTCTGGAGCTTTAGTCCAGATTCAGCAAATGCTTCAGTCCTCAGTATGCTGCTTGGCTGTGTCTGCTCTTCCACTATAGAAGAAAAAGGCCACTCTTCGGCTACTCGGGAGGCCCTCTGGCTCTCAAGTACCCTTCAGCTGGTTGTTACTGGCCTTCCATGTCTCATTGTCCCTTGCAGGGCGTCAGCGCAACCCAGCAGTTACCAGTCATCCCCACTGTCCTTTCCTATGTCATCACACCTACATGTAGGGCGTTCACTCCTGCTGGGATGTCTTCCCAGGTCACCACAAATGAATCCCCACCAGTTGTCCTCTGCTCGGGTATGTGGAGCTCAGTGTTCTCTTTGCCCACCAGGATGTGCATGAATTGATCTTAATGCCCATTTTCTTCGGTTACTCCTATCTTGGATTGCCAGATAAAATACAAAACACTTGGGTAAATTTGAATTTCGGATTAGCAATGATTTTTTTAGTATAACTATGGTCCATGCAATATTTGGGACATCCTTAGACTTTAAAAATTTGTTATTAGTCTGAAACTCAAGTGTGACTGGTGAGCCTCTTTTTATTTGCTAGACCTGACAACCGTACACCCAGTACCACTTATGTGAGTTCTGGCTCTCCAAGAAGTAGAACAGATTTACTGGGGATGTGTCTGTGAAGGATAAAGGAGAGGGACCCAGGGAGCTCTCTGACACTTGTGAAGGGGAGAAGGGATGGAAGGAGGATTGGGTAGGAAAAGTCCCAGACTCCAGCACAGTTCAAGGAAGGTTTGGCCAGGCTGCTGGGGAGTCTCCCTGCCAGAATCACCCATCAGAAGGGTTCTACATCACCCCGCTACCTTGCTCAGAGTATCTGGGAGCAACCTGGAGGAATGTGGCCTCAGCACAATTGCAATGGCGAGCCCAGAGGGATTGTGGCCGAGGCCCTCCCTCAACTATGCTCCCTATGCAGGAGATCTGAAGAGCATCCAACTGGTCATTCTGTCATTTCAGGTCCTTCGGGCACCAGATGCCAAGTTAGGCATGTAAGAGATTTATGGAGGGCAAGTCTGTGAAAGATTGAAGGAGACAAAGCAAGATTGGGCAGTGAAAGCCTTCAGATCGCAATGTTAGTCTGACCTCCATGTGAGGAAAGGGAGAAAGAAGCAGGACTTGGCGGAGACCTCCCAATGTGATGAGGGTATGAGGAGGTCTCATCGAGCTTGACCGGGAGCTCCAGAGAATGAGTGCCCCGTAAGGGAGCCCCATGTTGAAAAGAGATGACTAGACCTCAGTGTTGTCACCTGCCCAACCATGGGCTGGGGGCTTGTCCACCAAGAGCACAGTCTCAGCTCCAACACTCTGCCACTGCAGCTCAGGGTTGCCACCCAACTGCACGGCTCACAGCTGGATGGAAGATTCTCGAAGGTAGAGCTGAATGGTGTCCCTGCGTGGCTCCCAACGTCACGGCTAAACAGAGTTCTGCACCGTTGATTAAGTACCCATGACTATATCCATGTGGGAAACACAACAATGAGTAAGACCTAGTAACATGCCTGTCCTGGGGAGCTTGTGTTTAGTTGAGCAGGGAAGAAAACCAGGAGATAATTCTGTTACAATGTAGAAAGGTAGGGGTGCTGGCATGCTGTAATTTCAGGCTATGTTATTGGCCCAGCCATTAGGTTACAGATGACTTTCAAAAGGTAGGATTACTGCTCTGAGACAGTGTACCTAGAATAGGATTTAGAGCCAGAGATCCTGGGTTCAAATCCCTGGTCCTGTGCTTCGTGAACAAAGACTTTGTGTGATGTTCAACCTCTGGGGCCCTCGTTTTCTGTTTCTGTTACATGGCATAGGATGACTTTTGGAATAGTAGAACCTCACTGTGTTTACCATAAGGATTACATGAGACATTTCATTCAAAGAGTTGAGGAGAATTCCTGGCCTGTAACAAGCACTTTAAATGCCAGGAATATTATGAGGAAACTCAAGGCCATCTGAGAGTCTACAGCCGGGGAATACTTTGCTGAAAGCTTGAGAAGTGTACAGAGACAAGACAATCCTCTATAGCTCAGAACCTAGTTCCACCCTGATTTAAAGATGAGAGATACAAGGGGAAGTTCTGAGGCGAAATAGCCAATGCCAGTAGAGTTTCTGACAATAGTATTAACGCACAAGGTGCTGACTCAGACACTAGCCCTTGGGTGTCATTAAACTTCTGTCAACCAGCAGAGCTCTTGTGTAGCAAGGGCTATATCCAAGATATATTCAAGGATATATATCCAAGAAAAGCAGGGCCTAGAATGCTTCTTTCATTCATGCAAGAGTCCCAGGCTTCTTTCTGGGTTAGGAAATATTTGCTAAAGGAAGCATACAGAACTGCCAAGACTGGGATTCTGGATGGAGGTTATGGGTCTAGAAGGGTAGCCTAAACTGGATGCGAGGGCAAACTGCCCTTGCAGGGAGGGCATGGTTGGTTGGCTTTATCCGTCTGCACATCGCACAGTGGAACATGTTTACTCCAGTCCCAGAGGGACGGATTCTCACTAGGAAAATCATCAGAGGAAGATTATCCACACGCTGGGGACATGGAGTGCATGAACAATGAGGTCCGGCGGGGAAGCAAATGGGGAGCACATAATGGCAAGAGAAGTCTTCCCTTGGGGGGGTGTAGTAGAGAGAAGGAAGGCTGATATTGAGAGTGAGAAAAAGTCTTAGAGATTGTCACAAAATGAGTTTGAAAAGGAATTTCACTAGGCTTTAAGTGTGTTTGTATATGTATTTCTATATAGACATATTTTACAAAAATATACCTGGACTACTTTTTTTTGTTTTATTTCTTTTCAGTGTTCCAGAATTCATTGTTTATGCACCACACCCAGTGCTCCATGAAATATGTGCCCTCCATAATACCCACCACCAGGCTCACCCAAACCCCTACTCCCCTCCCCTCCAAAACCCTCAGTTTGTTTCTCAGAGTCCACAGTCTCTCATGGCTCATCTCCCCCTCTGATTTCCCCCAATTCACTTTCCCTTTCCTTCTCTTAATGTCCTCCGTGTTATTGCTTATGCTCCACAAGTAAGTGAAACCACAGGATACTTGACTCTCTCTGTTTGACTTTTTTCACTCAGCATAATCTCTTCCAGTTCCGTCCATGTTCATACAAAAGTTGGGTATTCATCCTTTCTGATGGAGGCACAATACTCCATAGTGTATATGGACCATATCTTCTTTATCCATTCACCCATTGAAGGGCATCTTGGTTCTTTCCACAGTTTGGCAACCGTGGCCATTGCTGCTATGGACATTGGGGTACAGGTGGCCCTTCTTTTCACTACATCTGTATCTTTGGAGTAAATACCCAATAGTGCAATTGCAGGGTCATAGGGTAGCTCTTTGTTTAATTTCTTAAGGAATCTCACACTGTTTTCCAAAGTGGCTGCACCAACTTGCATTCCCATCAACAGTGTAAGAGGGTTCCCCTTTCTCCACATCCTCTCCAACACTTGTTGTTTCTTGTCTTGTTAATTTTGGCCATTCTAACTGGTGTAAGGTGGTATCTCAATGTGGTTTTGATTTGAATCTCCCTGATGCCTAATGATGGTGAACATTTTTTCATGTGTTTGTTAGCCATTTGTATGTCTTCTTTGGAGAAGTGTCTGTTCATGTCTTCTGCCCATTTTTTGACATGATTATCTGTTTTGTGTGTGTTGAGTTTGAGGAGTTCTTTATAGATCTTTGATATCAGCCCTTTGTCTGTAGTGTCATTTGCGAATAACTTCTTCCATTCTGTGGGTTGCCTCTTTGTTTCGTTGACTGTTTCCTTTGCTGTGCAGAAGCTTTTGATCTTGATGAGGTCCCAAAAGTTCATTTTTGCTTTTGTTTCCTTTGCCTTTGGGGACATGTCTTCAAAGAGGTTGCTGTGGCCGATGTCGAAGAGGTTACTGCCTATGTTCTCCTCTAGGATTCTGATGGATTCCTGCCTCATGCTGAGGTCTTTATCCATTTTGGACTACTTTTTTTAAGGTGAATTCACACTGAGGGGCTCAATCCCAAAACCCTGAGACCATGTCCTGAGCGAAAGGCAGATGCTTAACAACTGAGCCACCCAGGCACCCCTAAATAAATAAAATCTTTAAAAAATGTGGCATCATCCTGAGACAAGTCCTAGAGATTGCTAAGTTGTATCTAGGTTATACATGTGTACTGCAAAGGCTGGCATGGTGACAGGGGTGGATGCTTTGGGTTAGAACCTGAGGATGGCTGCTGTTTCCACAGCACCTGGGGGGGCCACAATAGCCCTACTTCTCTGTAGCCATGCTGCACAGCTGGGACCACCCTCTTGGCCCCAGCTCTACAAAGCACAGCAGAGACTGCCTCTTTGACCAGACACATAGCACCTTCCAGAACCACAGGAGTTCAGGGCAATGACCCCAAGTTCAGAGCAAATGATCCCAAAACTTTCCCTCAGCTTAAAGCATACAGAGAAGGATGGGGCAGGATGTTTTCTGGTCTTGGGGATACAGTCTGCCCCTCGGGCCCTCTCCACCAAGAGCTGCTCTGGGAGAGGGGAACGGGTGGGATAAGCCCTTAACCTCACAAAACATCAGGGTTCCAACTCCTGGGGATGGCATATGCTTATGAGAAAAAGGGCAGGGTTTCTCTTTATTGGGGGTAGGGGCAGGGCAAGGCAGGAACTGAGTAACTCAAGGAGGCCAACAGGACCCAGTTGCTTCCTATGGCAGGCTGGGCTTAGAGTCACATATGTGAGTGAGGGGGGCAGAACACAAGGCCAGGGTATGACTTTCTTAACACTTCAAAGAGACCATTTTGTTTTCATTTTAAAAAGTCATTCTGTTAAGGTTGTGGATCAGCTCATCTGGCATCCAGAAAAACCCTATATGTGAAAATCCTTAGCACATTTAAAAATGATGAGATGAGCTCTGGGTGTTATGTGCAACTGATGAATTACTGAATTCTACATCAGAAAGTAATGATGTCTCTATGTTGGCTAATTGAATTTAAATTAAAAAAAGAAACAAAAAATTATATATTGTGGATTCCTTTTTTAGCAATGAGAATCTGATCAAATGGGAGGGTCTACCTTCAGTTCAATTACTGTTTTTTGGGTGGGGTGTTAGGTGTGTACCAATGGCTAGATCTCAAATTGTAGTTTGAGGCCCAGTGTTGACTAGAAATTTCTCATTGTTAGAAGGAACCAAGGCATCCTGGTCTGAGTGATAAGCAACCTGGGGCTCTGAAGAGAGTGGCTCTTGATTGCCCTGGTTTTCTCTCTCCTCTTTAGTACATGTCAACGCCATGGGTTTTTTTTTTTTTTAAGATTTTATTAATTTATTTATTTGACAGAGAGATAGAGAACACAAGTAGGGGAGCAGCAGAGGGAGAGGGAGAAGCAGATTCTCTGCCAAGCAGGGAGCCCAATGCAGGGCTTGATCTCAGGACCCTGACATCATGACCCAATCCCAAGCATTAACCAACTGAGCCACCCAGGAGCCCCAAAGCCATGGGTTTTGAATGAAACCAGTTTATGAGGAAGTTCCTGTGTGGGTACTAAGACACCCACGAAGTCAGTTTCAAATTTTAAAATGCCTACATTTAAAATGCCTACAAAAAAAAAATAGCTATGCATCCTCAGCATGAGAAGGCTTTCTGATTGAAACTTCAGGAGACACCAGTGTCCACTACTACTTTCTTTGGGAAATACATTATGAAATGGAACTTGCTGTGGGGCAGATATTTGCTGTGGAGAAATCCATAGGAAGGCTTCCTCCGTGGGAAAACAGTGTTCCCTGGGGCCCACGTGGAATGGAGAGTCCCGCCCAGCCTCACAGGGCGGGAAAACACTGCAGGAAGGTGGTCGTGGCACCCACATCTGGCTGACGGGAGCCCCTGTACTTGAGAGTGAGCCCAACTAGACAAACCTGGAACCCTGAACACCTTCTTAGCCTTAGCGGTGAGCCACAAAACTCCACCTCCAGACACACTTCCAGAGATGAGCACTCCTGGGGGCTTCTGAGGCTCGGGTTTCTGGGCATCGACCCTTCCCGTCCCCCAGCACATAGCCGCCAGCCTTCTATGTGACTCTTCCTGTCTTAAGAGGTCCCCACTCTCCTCCAAATGAGGTCCCCAAAGACTATGAGAAGATGACTGCTTAGCTAAATGAATGCATCCATTTACTCCTTGGTTTAAACATACCTCCAGCAAATTCATTCGCCAAACTCTCTTTTCTTTTGTTGGTGCATCCGCTATGTGTGAGACTTGGTGCAAGCATAGGGAGACTGTAGAATTAGCGTGCCTGCCAGCTACCAAAAGGAAAATGCAGCCCAGTAGAAACATTTATTACAGGATTAGACCTGAACACCTGCTAGGTGCGAGGCCATTTGCTAGAGATTGGGAATATAGTGGCAGGCAAAACGTTCCTTTCCTCAAGGAGTCCATGATTTGGTAGGGAAGGCAGGTGAGGGAAGGGTACTTCGGCTTCGTAATGGCAAACATTGGTGATATCTGGTGAGCATAGGGGGTCCGGGGGGAGCACACGGAAGGGCACCCAGGCCATCAGGATTTTGCTGGTTAGGTAGAGATTAATACATCTAATAAGGCACAGTCCAAACCCTTGCACGGGGAGGACTCCACCTGCAGGACAGCCGGAGACGTGGCCCCAGAGCCCTTGCGAGGCAGCCGGGGCAGCAACCGCTCTGTCCAAACAGCCAAATGGCCCAGACAGTGGCCGTAGCATCAGAGTCACTGGTGGAGTGTGGTGGTCAGGTTTGTGTGCCAACGTGGTTGACTGGTTTTGCAAGGGTTGCCGCCTTCCAACAGCTTCACAGAGCTGGCCCAAGATCCTGGCGTTGGAAAGAATGTTGCGATCCCCAAAACAGCGGTTGAGAATTGCCCCATTGTAGCCGAAACCAAGGGGTCGCCCTTTCCCCTTTCAACATCAGGAACCACCAGGGTCCGAGCCGGGTGCCTGCCTCTTCCTTGCTCTGAGATGGTGACTGCTCACCCCATCAAAGGGTCGAGGCAAACGTGCCCCTTTGCCGTACATGCAAAGCAATTTCTCTACGCATTCTCTTGAAAAATTGTTTTCATTATGAGGGTTGGACTTTCCTCCCATTTTTCGGAAGAACGGGCAGAGGAGATCCTAACAGATTTTTTTGTCCCTGCAGGCAACAGATTACCCACAGCACTTGTCAAGGCGGGAACCCTGCGGGAACACCACCAGGGGCTGCGTCATTCCTGCAGGTTGGGTCGCCTGAGGAGGGGGCAGGTGACTCCATGCCAGCGGGGGTGGCCTCTGTTCCCACCCTTACTGTCCTCGGCTGCGGGATTTAGCAGTTAACTCCCGAGGCTGTAGTACCCGAAGACTCCGCTTTTCAGGCACCCAGACATTGAATTTGAAAAAGCACCGCTCACCGCTAAGCCTGACCAAATGCCCCCCAAAGTGGGCTGCCTCAGCAGCTCACACAGACCGTCTAGTCTGAAATGAGGAGCTGCCAGAGTGACTCTTGGGGTGCTGTGAGGCTGGTGAGTGGAATGGACTCTTAAGAGCTGGAGAGGCAGTTTAGAGCCATAAAGGGCCTGAGGAAATAGCATTTCCCTCTCCAGATGCTCTTAGAGGACTACTTATGAATTTCTGCCATCAAGTTCAAGTTTATATTAATTCGTTCTCCTCAAGTCAACCCTGCTTAGCAACAGCAGCTCTGCCATGCCCTTGCATGAGGTTGTCTCTACAGAGCAAGGGCAGACAGGTTCAAGTTTGCGTGTGTCGCTAGGGTTTTTGGATATGTTCTCACATTAATTCTCACAAGTCTCTGGGATCTTTGTTATTTTCCTTGTGGTAGGAGAGTATCAGGAGAGATACCCCTGAGGGTTCCCACCAGGCCATTTAAGGACGGCAGCCATTGACTACAAAGGAAACAAAAGGAGCATTTTTCTTTTTCTTTTTTTTTTAGATTTTATTTATTTATTTGACACAGAGAGAGAGCACAAACAGGGAGAGCATCAAGCAGAGGGAGAAGCAGACTCCCCACTGAGCAGGGACTCCATGCCAGGACCCTGGGATCATGACTTGAGCCAAGAGCAGACACTTAACTGTCTGAGCCACCCAGTTGCCCCAAGAGGAACATTTCTCTCTTGGTTTCCACAAGCCAGCGACGGGAAGGAAAGATAGGACTGTTAGAATCACCAAAATGCTCAAGGATTAAAAAAAAAAAAAAAAAAAAAAAAAAAGAGGCATCCTCTTTTGTAGCCCTCCCCCCACCTACCACACTAGGAAAAGATGATAGAGAAACAAGCATAGATTTTGGAGGGTCCTGGAGGGGTGGTGGCAGGTCACAGTTTCCAAAGATGGTCACAACAGTGGCCTCCACCCCCCATGCTCTCCTTACAATTTGACTGTGGCAGACTTCTCAAAGACAGGTAGGGACTATGCCTCTTTCCTTGAGTCTGGGCAGGCTGGAGACTAATGGTAATAGCGGCCTGTGGGTTCTGAGAGTCTTAAAAGGCCATGCAGCTCTGCTTGAGAGCTGAGACACCTACCTGTGGAGCCCTGATCAGCCATGCTCTGAGGAAGCCCAGGTCACACGGAGGGGCCAAAGGCAGGTGTCCCAGCCAGCAGCCCCAGCTGAGGTCCCCACTGCCATCCACAACCACACATGTGAGGGAAGAAGCCTCCAGATGACTCCAGCTCCCAGCTGTCAAGTTGTGCCTATCTGAGGCCTGAGACATCAGAGCAGAGAGAGGTCAGGTGGCCCCATATAGATTCCATGAGCATAATAAAATGGTTGCTTTAAAGCCCTAAGTTTGGAGGTAATTTGTTATACAGATATAACCAGAGCAGGACCCAGCATTCTTTTTCCAGGATTGAGAAAATCTTAGATCGTATTGGCACGTTGGAGAACTGAGGATCTGTGCTTCTTGGGAGCTCTGGGGTAAGATCTCAGAGACATATGGTTACATGGTGGTAGACAGGGCTTTGGGCAACCTCTTGGATTCTAGAACTTAGCATACTCTGGAGTTAACAGGACAGTTCCTCTATCCTCAAGCATGGCATAGATTGGAAGGGATGGAAAGAAGTGGTCACCTGTGAGGGCAGATGACCAGGGTCAGACAGGGTGGTTCAGACAACGTCCATGTGGCCAGATGGCACTGGAGACCAGATGCCACTCTTTGCTGCAGCCCCACCAAATGCCTGGCAACAGGTGAGCCTCCCAGAACCAAGACACAACTAAGAATCCTTAGCTGTGCTGCTAACAGAACACAGAGCCCTTCTGGATTCCCAGGATTAGAGACTAGGGACAAAATCTTGGTCCCAGGGGAGAACCAGTGTGCTGAGAAAAGGGAGAGACATTTGCTATTTCGGTGTCCAGCAGGCATGTGTCCCACATAGTAGCTCCCAGCTGGAGGTAATGCAAGCATTCTTCCCTGGGACGGCTTGTAGGAAAACCAAGTCTCATGATGGGCCATACCCATAAAGAGCCCATAGTTAGTACCAAGGAGGATAAGGTGCACTCTGGTGGAGTTATCTTGGACACCAGAAGGAACAGAGTAGGAATTCTGAACCTATGGGAGTGGAGGTTCAGCCAGTACTCATTTCCTTCCCTGCAGTAGGCTGCCAGGACCTGGAAGGAAAAGGCTAGTGGGTTCCACACTGAGTTTCCTTGATAGAAGCCCTGAAAGCAGAAATGGTCATGTGGTCTGCTGAGGCAGATTGGCCTTAAACTTCCCCAGTGAGATCCCTGAACTCTGATTCTCTTCTAGCAAGTCTGAAGTCAAGAGAGACTTACAAGTCGCAAACCGCCAATGGACGTCGATAGCTTGCAGAAAGGAAGGGGAGGGTCTCAGTAGTGACTTGTGCCAACCCATGGCTGATCACGGAGGGGGTGAAAGATGTTCTAGTAGATAGAGAGCCTAGTAGAACATTGTCCAGACAATGTTCCCAGAACATTGTCCCACATGGTCCTAGTAACATGTGGGCAAACACATAATTCTGGAAAATATGAATGGCCAGGACCCTGGAAGAGATCAGAACATGTCACCCCAAAATATGTCACTTTGTCATACTGATCATTTTGACCTAGAGACAACCGAGGAACAGATGCAGGAATGGCTCTCTGACCTCCCCATTTCTACCTAAAAGCAGGGCATACATTTCCTGAGAAAGGGGACCTCCTGATGTCAGGAAGAGGAGAACATTCTTTTTTTTTTTTTTTTTAAAGATTTTATTTATTTATTTGACAGACAAAGATCACAAGTAGGCAGAGAGGCAGGCACAGAGAGAGGAGGAAGCAGGCTCCCTGCCGAGCAGAGAGCCCGGATGCGGGGCTCGATCCCAGGACGCTGGGATCATGACCCGAGCCAAACAAAGGCAGAGGCTTTAACCCACTGAGCCACCCAGGCACCCCGAGGAGAACATTCTTATTACTGGAAATGGAGAGTCAAAGCAGAGATGAACCTGCATAAACAACCCACTAAAATAACCTTGATCTTGCATTAATTTCCCCCATATATTTCCAAGTCACTTTCCCACTGTCTCCTGGCCCAGCCCGACTGCCCTTTTCCGTTGTTCTGTCATCTGCAAAACACATTTTTTTTTGTTAAAATGGGATAGAAGCTCTTAGACCCACTTACTTCTTCAGGGCTTCATTTCTAGTACTTGAAGGCCTCCATGTACATATAAAAATAACCACATCAAATAAAACTTGTGTGTTTTCATCTGTTTGGGGTTTTGTTTGTTTGTTTGTTTGTTTGGTCAGTTTAATTCTTACGTCCAGTCACAGAACCTAGAAGGGTAGAGGAAGTCTTCCCTCCCCTATAACACAGAAGTGTCAAAACGTAAACCTCCATCAACTTAAGGGAATAGGGGAACCAAATATAGAAATGGAGTTACGGAGAGGCAAAGAGATCTATTTTATTTTTTTAAAGACTTTATTTATTTATTTATTTGACAGATAGAGATCACAAGTAGGCAGAGAGGAAGAGAGAGAGAGAGAGAGAGAGGGAAGCAGGCCCCCTGCCGAGCAGAGAGCCCGATGTGGGGCTCGATCCCAGGACACTGGGATCATGACCTGAGCCGAAGGCAGAGGCTTTAACCTACTGAGCCACCCAGGTGCCCCACAAAGAGATCTATTTTAGACACATGTAAGTTTATGGTCTGAGATTTGTACCAGGTATCACAACAAGCTGGCTGCCCAAAGAGCACCAAGAGACTCTGTTGATAAAACAAAGTTGAATTTATTCTTTAATGCAGGAGACCACACTCACTCCACATTGGTGGGGTCTCAGGTCGGGGAGGGGAAGGTTAGAATCAATGTAGAATTAGAAGTTTGGCTCAAGGTGGGCCTTACAGTGTAGGACCTCATTAAGACTGGGTAAGAATCATGATATGACAGCCCAGGATTGGTGGAAACAGCAAGGTGAGGATCTGGAGTTGAAGGATTCAAGGGATATTTTCTGTTGGTGCTTTGCACTGAAGAGTTGATGCATCTTCTAGGAAGTTCCTGTAATGAGCAATCAAATTTTGTCCTGTCCTAGAAAAGTAAAGTCAGGCTAATGAAGACATGCAAAAGACTTGCCTATGAGGACAGCGAAGTCATGTTATTAGACAGTAAATGTGGTTTCAGTTCTGGGTGTGTGGGCTGAGTGTGGGAGTGGATCGTTCTGTTCTCACCACTAGAGTATACCCATTTTACAGATAGGAAACCTTGGGTTTAGAGAGGCTAAGTAATTTACCCCAAATCACAAAGCAAGTAAGGTTTAATAGTACAGTGGTTACAAGCACGGGCTCTGAAAAGAGACTCTGGGGATCATACACAAGTTTAGAAAGTTACTTAATTTCTCTGCCTCAGTTTTATCCTCTGTGAAAGGAAGGCACGAGTGGTGGTAACAAGCACAGTCTTGTGGTGAGGATTCAAGACAGCAATGGCTGGAAACTCCCCAGCCCAGCACCTACCACTGTGCCCAGGAAATAATAGCTAGCAGTAGTAATAGTTGCAGAAATAGTAAGAATAGTGGTAGTAATAATAATAATACGTGAAGATTGAGTTCAGACGAGTTCTGATTCCGGAGCAGAATCGGCTCCATAATTTACCCAGTACAAAACAAAACTGCAGAATCCAAAAATTATTAAGAATTTCCAGACAGGGACCATAGCACATTAAACCTAGCATGGGACCCTTTGAAGTGCCAGGCCTCAGGTGCTTGCATAGGTCCCACACCCATGAAGCTGGCTGTGCTCCAGAGCTCCTTTGAGGAAAAACTATCCTGCTTTCAACTAGGCTGCATCGTACCCACTGGTTTTTCCCACATCACAGCTACCTTCTGGAAAGTTTGGAAGCCCGGTGCAAGGCTGCCTTCCTGCAAACTCTACAGCTCTTTTACCAATGCACACCCCACAAAACCTGACCCTCCCATACCAGACTAAGTTGCAGCGAGAAGCAAGGATCCATGGCCTTTCGGACAGACTCTTCTGTGGAAAGAGACTGGGAATATTCTTAGCCCCGACCCCATGCCACCAAAGGACACCGAGCCCAGACTTCAAGTCTAATTCTCTACATCTTTCATTTGAAAATCATATTACTTTTGCCCCTGATTAGAGGAATTGTGGCTGAATTGGTTTCGAGGCCAGCTTGGTGAGATTATCTAGTTCCACTAATTTCTATTCTACTTTCTATACTTTTTTTTAAAAAGATTTTATTTATTTATTCGACAGAGAGATCACAAGTAGGCAGAGAGAAAGGCAGAGAGACAGGGGAAACAGGCTCCCCGCTGAGCAGAGAGCCCGACGTGGGGCTCGATCCCAGGACCCTGAGATCATGACCTGAGCCGAAGGCAGAGGCTTAACCCACTGAGCCACCCAGGTGCCCCTCTACTTTCTATACTTAAGTGCAAAAGAGATCCTAAACTTGAACCTGGTCCATCCAAGTCATTATGAAGATACATTTCTCAGATCATTAGCAGTTCACTAGCTTGATTTATATCAAGGTACAGGCCCTCCTTCATACTCCTGTGTGGAGGTTCAGCGAGCAATGCCCAGGGGCCCCCGCGCCACGTGTGTCAAACACAGAACAAACGAGCTTCCCATCAAGAGCCTTCCTGCATTTTTACTGGATATTAGGAAGAATGCTGTATATAGAGATCATTTCTGGTTGTTGAGTGTTCTAGTCCTCCCTATCCGATTTTCCACCATTTGACTTGGAAATCATTGTACTCTTAGGGTCGTATGAAAAGCGTCACCTTATAAGCAATGTGTTGATGACAAAATCCTTTGATATCGTTCTGAACAGTCAGGGGAATATTAACAAGCAAGCACTTTCTTCTTTAGTGGGAAGCAACCCTAAAAGCACCTGCTTCCCACAGCGCAGTTAGTCACTCCTGCTTTGAGTCCAAGAGGTGCGTATTTTCCAGCATTTGCTGAAATTTGTTTTGTTCCTGTATTCTCCATTAGATCCAGAGGTCCTCAGAAGCAAGCACTGTACCTTCTTCCAGCACCCAGATCTAGATTTCCAGCACCCAGCCCTGCACTAGGCATAGAGCTAAGGAGTATTATGTTGTGCTATAATAAAAAATAGACTTTTGTATAGTATTTGTTCTTTGTCTCTGGTTCTTAACACACAGTTCCTAAAACCCTTGGAATTTCCTTAGTGATAGGAATGTCTTGCCTGCCGATGACCTGACTCAATGGGGGGCCTAGATAGCTTCAGAATGGGGGGCTGATGGCCAGAAAACCAACAAGGTGATTAGAGTTAGAAACTTCAGCCCCACCTTCCAATACCTATGGAGGGGACAGAATCTGGAGATTGAGTTCAATCGCCAATGGTCAATGATGTCATCAGCCAAGTCTAGGTAGTGAAGTCTTGGTCAAAACTGAAAAAATGAGAAGGAACTTCTGTGTTGGTGAACACGTCAATGTGCTGGCGGGGGTAAAGGGGTGTTACCCCCAGAGAGGGCAGGGACGATCTGTATCTCCCGCTGCTGATAACTTGCCCTATGTATGCATCTCTTCCATTTGCCTTTTCCTGCATTGTATTCATTATAATAAGCTAGAAATCATTAGCAAAGTGCTTTTCCAAGGTCTCTGAGTCATTCTAGCTGACTATTAAATCTGAAAGGGAGTAACGGGAACCCCCAAATTTGAAGCCAAGTCGCATGGAAGTATGCGTAGCGTGGGGATTCTGCGTGGCAACTGAGATCTGAAGTGAGGGGTGGACTTGCGGAACCGAGCCCTTAACTTCGGTCTGGGTTACTCCGGGTACTCAGGGTCAGAACTGAACTGAATTACAGAGCACCCCTTCTATTGAGAGATAGAGGTCATGTCTCCTCCCTTGAATAGGGGCAGGTTTGCAACTGCTTCAACCAACAGAGTTTGGTGGAAATGACCCCGTTTACTTCCAAAGCTAGATCATAGCAGCTTCCCTCTGGTTCTCACTGAGAATTCTCCTTCTGGGGATGTTCCCTTTTGGAAACCGGCTGCCACACCGTGAAAAGTCATGGCTACCAAGTAGAGCCACAGGAAGGTGCCTGGTTGACTGTCCCAGCTGAGCCCAGCCATTGAGTGCCTGCCAGGTGTGAGTGAAGAGGACCCCAGATGTTTCTAGCACCCCAGGCACTCAACTGCCCACCTAGAGTTCCAGAATCCTGGAGCTGACATGGGCTTTTTCTGCTATATCTTATCCAAATTCCTGACCCGCAAAATCCAGGAACATAATCAATTGAAGGGCCGTTGTTAATGCCGCCATATTTGGGGTAGGTTTTCCCAGTAGCAGTAACTGGAACACGGTACCACTGTGTAATGGCTACCTTCCTAAAACTTGTTTTCTTTATTCTGAGTGAGTCTGTTTATTATAAGGGCTGTGTATATAAAAACTAGGCTATCAGAATTTTGTTACCTGCTAGTTGTTGAAAGAATGGGTAATTTTTTTAAACAAAAAATTATGACTTTTCAGGATGTGGGAAAATGTTTTTGTGGAAGGCAATCCTCCAAAAATGTAAATCTTCCCACACATCTCTGATTATTCTCTCAGATCAATTCCTAGAGATGGACCTGCTGGGTTAAATGACATGCATATTGTGTTATTGATCATTTTTTTATTGATCCACATGACCGCATTGTCGAGTCACATCACTGACTCAATGCCCTACCTCTCCCCAGGCTTGGGGAGCTGTCTGGGGAGAGGGCTGGGTTCGTCCTTTCCTGCTTTTTCTTCCTCCATATTCGCTGCTTCTTGGTCCCCTGGAGCAGAGTGTGGGGAGGAGTGGAAGAGATAGAAAAGGGGCAAAGTCTTTGTACCTGGTATGGTTCTGTCTTAAGTTGCCTTTCCCCTGAGTATTGCATATCCAAGTGCTCAGTGCCCTGTAGAGCACAGGGTAAGTCCTTTGAGAGGTCTGTGGGATGCTTCCTGTCATGTGGGAGGGAGGTGTGCCTGCATTGGACCTCCCCCTCCCCACTAACTTCTAGCCCACACCGGAAAACCCACAGGATTTTACAGCTGGCCCATTTCCCTATAGCCAGTTGTCGCCTCTCCGCAGGGTACCAGCAACACAGCACCTACGGCTTCCTGCCACGGCATGCACTTGGCGACAGGCAGCTCATGCCTCCTTATCATGGCAGATGGTGGGTGGGGCAAGGTGGGCTGCTCCCCCTCTTTGCCGTGCCATGGCTAACCAGTTCCTTACTCCTGCGCAGTCAGCACAGAATGCAGAACAGCAATTGTGCTCTAAGCAAATGTTTGGAGGGGAGCTGCCTGTCTTTCCTTGCAGACGCCCTCAAATCCTATGATCCAACTGGATGTGGACCAGGGGAACACTCTCCCCTAGGTCAGGAACTCCCTACCCGATGCCTCTAATTTCCACACCTTGGGTTTATAGAAACCGGGTTGGGGGTGGCAGGGAGATTAGTGGAGCACTGTGGGGCTGAGTGTGGGAGCCCTCTCTAGGATGGAGAGATAGGGCCTCTCTCTGGGGCTTACCCCATTAATCAGACAAGGGTAAAAATTCCATTTGAAATTCTCCTATAGTAACTGGTTAAATAATTATGGTATATTCTCTACAAAGGAATAAAATTTAGCCATTCAAAATCTGAAGGCTCCACTTCCTCATATCAGGGAGATCATATGATAGTTGTCTTTCTCCTATTGACTTATGAAACAAGATGGGATTAGGAGGGAGACAAACCAAAAGAGACTCTTAATGTCATAAAACAAACTGAGGGGGGTGGGGGAGAGGGGGGTTGGGAGAGGGTGGTGGGGTTACATTATACGTTTAAATTTAAAAAATAAATTAATAAAAATAAAAAATTTAAAAAAAATCTGAAGGCTGATTAATGGGAAATACTTATTGATATGTATTTATTCATGTCTATTTAATGATATATCATTAAACGAAGAACATGAACTCCAAAGCCACATAATTCCATATTTGTAAATACACATCATGTAATTTATTACGTATAGGGAAAAAAATCATTAGAGCATTCACCACACCATTGTTTCCCCAGAGGGGTAGAATTATAGGTGTTATTCTTTTCTTCTCTATGCTTCTTGGGGGATTTTCACATTTCTGTGAGCACGTGCTCCTTTGATAAGCACAAAAATTAGCACTGAAAAATAAAATTACATGTTCACCTCCCTCTTACTCACACCACCCTCCAAATGTTCTTTTTCCTTACTAACTTTCGAGGTTTCAGCTGGAACGAAGCTGTTCTCCTTCCAAGCAAATGAAGGCACCATGAGGAAACGGGCACGTATTGGTGCTAACTTTTCAGCAGTCAGCAAGGCCACACGAACACCGCACCTGCCTCCACCGGGGCCCCGAAGAGCTCGGTAACGCAGCCTCCCTGTGGCTGTTTCAGGGAAAGTGCCCGGAGCTGAGGTCTGCCTGGTGGAATCCCCTGGGAGGCTCTAAAAACAACTGACTCCATGGCAGAAAGCCAGAGTGGGTCCGGCGCAGCCCAGGTAAAGAAGCCCCGGCCAAGGCCAGGAGCCCCACACGAAAGCTCCCCTCCCTCCTCTTCCAGGCACCTTCTCCGGAAGTCCCCTCTGTCTTCTCCTCCACCAACCGTCTGAAAGTATTTGATTACAAATATCGTCTCCAAAAGTACAATTAGAAGTGGGAAGCAAGAAGATAAGCATTTTTTGCCATTTTCTGGATTGAATAGTCTCCAAAATTACAAGTAGACGTGGGAAGCAAGAAGATAAGCATTTCCGCCATTTTCTGGATTGAATAGTACCCTCAGAAGATTCATGTCTGGGCGCCTGGGTGGTTCAGTCAGTCAGTTAAGCGGCTACCTTTGGCTCAGGTCATGATCCCGGAGTCCTGGGATTGACCCCATTGGGCATCCTGCTCAGCTCATCCCCCCTGCCTGTGCTCTCTCTCTCTCATGCTCTCTCTCCCAAATAAATAAATACATACCTAAAATCTTAAAAAAATAAAAAGAGATTCATGTCAACCTGGAACCTTAGAATAAGACCTTGTTAGGGTCTTTGCAGATGTCACCAAAGTAAGATGAGGTGATACGGATTAGGATGGGCCCCACAGCCCATCTTCTTACAAGGAAGGGAGAGTTGGAGATGGACACAGTGGGAAGGCTACACGTGGGCAGAGGCAGAGACGGGTGTGATGTAGCTGCTGGATTGCTGGCCCCCTCCAGAAACTAGGAACGAGGCATAGTGTGGACTCGCCCTCAGAGCCTCTGGAAGGAGCCAACCCTGCTGATTCCAGACTTCTGGCCTCCCGAACTGTGAGAGAATAAGCCTGTTGTTTTAAGCCACCCTAGCCTGTAGTCATTCATTCCAGCAGCCCTAGAAAATGCATACCAGCCCTTTCAGAGGTCTCCCCTGGGAGCAGAGAAACGATGCCCCATCACATGTCTCTAGAAGAGGGAAAGGCTCTCCTCAGCACAGCCCTTTCCTGGACCTTAAACTTCTCTGCCCTGAGTGCCCAGTTCTCTTTGTGCACATGGGAAAAATGCCTCTTAGATAATACATGTCAATTTTCTTTCAATTACGGGTAGCACAGGGGCTATTTGGTTTGCAAGGTGGGAAAAATCCTCACTATACATTCTGTTCCATTGCTTTTCCTACCTCAGTCAGAAGACTTATTAGATTCACTCACCTGGTAGCTAATGAGAACTGCCAGCCTTTGAAAAGCAATTACGTCTAAGTAAAATAAGCACTTCTCTGAACGAGTCAGAAAAAGCTGTGTATACCATAAACAAGGCAATGCAAGTAGCATTTTGCTATTTCTGCTTCAATCTTGAAAAGTGTCCCTCATCAGGACCATCTTTAATAGAGGATGGGAGAACAGCGAGGCCTTAAGTGGTCATTTACTTTATTCTCCAGCTTTCCTGTGGGCAGCACCAACTATGTAAATTAAGTTCCATTCGGTTGAATAAATCATTACCGCACTCCCTCTCTGCGAGGTGTTGGGGAGACAAAGAGACCGCTGCCCTCAGAAAAAGCACAGTCCACGGGGAGAGCAGATAAGCAGCCATGGATTGGAGACTGGACATAATGCAGAAGCTTCTATGTGCTAAAAAGGTGGCATGGAATGACCTTCCAATGAGACAGGGTGGATTCAACACACATGGGTATCTCTGCTCGCTTCTGAAAATGCAGTAAAATGAGAGTAACAGGAAAAAAAAAAAGTGTGCACAAAGCAAAAGGGGTGAAGAGAATTGGAAAACAGACCAGAGCAAATGAGGAAGGTCATCAGCTTTGGTAGGATGGAGAATAGAGGAGGGAGAGGAACAGAGCAATCTGACCAACGAGGGCCCACAAAGGGTGCAGAACCCGCCGGGCAGGAATTGTGAGCTGTGGGAGACCTGGGTGGGTAGGAGATGGAAAACAAAAGATCTGCTTAAAATTCTGTTTAAGGAGAAATTGATCCCAGGGCTGGAGCAGGAAGCAGGGGCCCACCCCTCCCCACTCAAGTAGGGGTTTTCCTGTTGGAAAGCAGAACCAAGAGGGGCTGAAGTCACAGTGGGAGTGGGGAGATAGGGGGCAAAATGATGTTCTGAGTGAACGTTGACTTCTGAACCAGAGGGTCTCAGCCTTGTGCTTCATTCCCCACTCCTAGGATACCAGACATAGAGCCGGCAAGCAGGAGACTAGTGCATTCTCTATGATGACAAGGAATGGTCCCAAAGAAAGGGTATAAGGGTAATGACAGCTGGGGTTTCTCGGGGAGTGGAGGGAAGGAAAAAGGGAGAAAGAAACCCAAGTCTTCCCTGAATCACCTTATAGATCCTTGCCCTAAACCCTGTGCACTCATGGACAGGCCCCTCCCCATAGCTCCCCATAGCCCCTCCCCAAGGTTGACAAAGTTCAACCTTTCAGGGTTCCGTGAACAACCCAAGTATTCTCAGACATCTGAGGGAAGTTTTTCACATGAAAAATAGAAATAGAAATAAGTAAACAGCAAAAAGAAAACTCAGTAGAAAGAGAAAAGAAAACTACCCCTGGCCCCCAATCCTATAGTTAATAGCTCTGGAAGACAGAATGCCTCCCCGACTCAAGAAGAGTCTGCTGCTCAGAAGGGATGTTATCCACAGGAGCCAAGAAGTGGAAACAACCTAAATGCGTACGGACAGGTAAATGGTGAAGAAACTGTGGCACAACTACACACGAAGGAATATCATTCAGCCTCAAAAAAGGAGGAAATCCTGTCACATGCTAAATACAGATGAACCTTGGGGATACTATGCTAAGTAAATAAGCCAGTCACGGAAGGACAAATACTGCATGATAACAGCTACATGAGATGTCTGAAGAAATCGAATTCATGAAAGTGGAAAGCAGAAATGGTGGTTTCAGGGGCCGGAGGGAGGAGAAAGGGGAGGAGATGCATTTCAGTCATGCAAGATGAAAAAGTAAATTTGCTGTACAGTGAACTTATAGTGGACAAGAGTGTACTGCACACTTAAAAATTGTTGAGAGGGTGGTTTCCTGTTAAGTGTTTTCTTACCACAATTAAAAAAAAAAAAAAGAAACAAACAGGGTTGGGGGGGTTCCTGGGTGGCTCAGTCAGCTAAGCGTCTGCCTTCAGCTCAGGTCATGATCTCAGGGTCTTGAGATCTAGTTCCGGGTCAGAGCTTAGCGAGGAGTCTGCTTCTTCCTCTGCCCTCTGCCCTCTGCCCCTCCGTGTCTCACTGGTGTGCTCATGCTCTCTCTCTCAAGTACATAAATAAATAGGATCTTTAAACAAACAAACACCTCAGCTCTGGTCCATACTGGCTGTGGTTTTTGCCTACCTTACCGAAGGTTCTGCTCTACGTTACTTTGTTCAAACCTCAGACATAGTCCTTTTACGCCGTCATTTGCTTTTCACAAGGAAAGGAGTTTAAAGGGATGTGTTCAGGTCATTGTAGGCCTCCAATTTATCAGATTGGAATAAGACTTGATTTTAACATTGAAAAAAAGTTGTGGTTCTTCCAGTTTCTCCTCAGGTTTTTGTTGTGTTTTGTTTTTTAACCCTAGTATAATTCATGTTTGTGTTATATTGCCGTCAGGTGTACAATCTCGTGATGCAATCCTCAGGGATTTATTAAAGTGTCTCCCAAATTTGGTAAGTTCCTAATGAGACATTTGCTTTTAATCATGTGGGAATTTCAATTCCTTTTCTAATAGCCCCTTCTGCTTTAAATATAAATGATGATCAATTAACAAAGAGGAAATGATTATCTTGAGAGGAACTACCAAACTACCTATAATTCTATGAACTCAAAAGAGCTTTTTGTCTGAGCTTGGAAATCGAAACCAAGGCAAACAAACAAAACAGCTAATAGACAAAAACCTTGGGTGAAATATTTTAAAGTTAAAGTGTTTGCGCAACCAGAAAGGAAGTAGTTCAACTCGTTAACAGGGCAGATTGCCATAGATAAGGTTTGTGAAGAACCATCAGATCAAGATTTTGCACTAGAAGAACGTGTTTAAAAAAGTTTGTCTTTTAAAAAAAAATCATGGTGAAATAGACACGACATAAAATATCGTTTTAACCATTTTTACGTGTACCATTCAATGGCGTCTAATTACATTTACAATGTTGTGCAACCAACGCTGTTATCCATTTCCGGAATTTTGTCACCCCCTCAAACTGACACTCTGTACACATTAAATCGTAACTCCTGATTCCCCCTCCCCCAGTCCCTGGTCATCTCTGTTCCACTTTCTGTGAATGTGTCTAGTCCAGATTCTTCAGATACGTGGAATCAGACAGCATTCGCCCTTTCGTGTCTGGTATATCCCACTCAGCAAAATGTCCTCAAGGTTCATTCATGTTGTGGCATGAGGAGCTACAATGTATGAAAACAAGTTAATGCTCCAAAGATGATGAGCCAGGAAAAAGAAATCCTTCCTACCTAATTTAGCTGGTCCAACCCTCCACCTGCACCTTCAATGACTAATCTTTATTTTTTTAATTTTATTTATTTATTTGAGAGAGAGAGCGAGCAGGTAAGCATGAGCAGGGGGAGGGTCAGAGGGACAAGCAGACTCCCCAGTTCAGGGTTCAATCCCAGAATCCCAAGATTATGACGTGAGCCAAAGTCAGATGCTTAACCAACTGAGCCACCCGGGGGGCCTCTTCAATGACCAATCTTACTAAGGTTGGATACGCTCCTTTAGAGTGCAAGAGTGCACTTCAGTTTCCTCTGTGCTCCTTTCATTTCCCAATTCATCAAACAATGCCAAGAGAGGCCCTTCTTCTCCCTGTTTATTAAGCCCCAGTATATACCCATATACGTACTTTGGGGTCAGAGAAAGAGCCCTGGACTTGTTGTGACCTTGGGCAACTCAGTTAACTGCTATGATCTTCAGTTGTCGGTGAGATGAAGATAAAAGTCATGACCTAAGAGAGTTGTTATAAGAATTGAAGGACATGCCTAAGCGCTTTGCAAACTGTAAAATATTATAAAAATATTCTGGCGGGCTTGTCAGACTCAGCTGTGGTGGGGCATGTGAGTAAACATGAAGCAGTTCAAACTGTCTCACCATTTAGGCTAGAGCAATGAGGTACTAGGATGGTCGTGGCATCTGTTTTACACAAGAGAGTCCTCCTCCTGCCGTCGCTGCCATTACACTGAGGGTAACAATACTGGTGACTCACCGAGTTATTATTGAAAGTAACTAATACCTTAAAAAATTACTGCCTCGCTCATTGCTCTGTGAGACCAGCGAACAGTCCACTCTGGGTGACATGCAAGTGGCAAAGGGACTAGATGGGTAACCATGCCCTCAGAGAAGCAGACTCTCATTTTGCCAATAGGGTCAATCTTCCCACCACTCTCTGCCCAGAGTTGCTAATGAGTGGCAAAATTGACTGCTCTCACCTCTTCTCACAGCAAGGGTTTGCCTCTAGTAGAAGTGCTAATGAGCCCTGACACTGTCCTCAGCAGGAGGCTGAGGAGGAGAAGTAAGAGTCCTGTATAATCCACTCAGTGTTGCAGAATATTCCAGAACTATCAAAGGAGAACAACCATCTTCTCCCCAGCTTCTTCCGCTTGGTCAGATGTCTCTAGAGTCTGCTTTTTGCACGGGGGTCAACACAAGTATCTCATTGTGTCAATCCTCACACCTTCAACGAGCTTAGACCAGAGAGAGACTCAATGGCTCGGTTTATTTGATCACTGTTCCCTTTATTTGACCACTGGAAGCAGACAGCACTGCTGCGGGGAGCCCATCCCCTGGACTATGTTTCCTCCATAATCTGTCATCACGTTTCTCCAGCAGATTGATAAGGGCTACTCCAGAAACACCAAGCACAATAGAGATGTTTAGGAAGAAGGAAGGGTTTCCAACTGAGAAGGTGGGAGAGACCCACAGAAGAGGTCAGAACTCAAGCTTTGTGGCACCAGTGTAGGAATGCTGAGATGTGTGTGAACACACTTCAGGAAAGGTGTGAAAAGATGCACACCAAGCTAGGACACACTTGACTGCAGGGCTATGGGTGGGAGGCGGGTGGAGAGGGTTTGCTCCCTGTCTGATTTGTAATAACAAGCATGGGTAACTTTTGTATTAAAAAATTCAATAAAGTGAAGGAGAACAAAAAATCTAGGGGGTTTCTTGTTGAACAACAGTATTTCATATCCTGTAAAACACTTCATTTTACAGTAGAGATGAATCACTCTCCATCTCCTGAGAGCCTATACCAGGAGCATGGGTGGATTTGCCCCTTTCTAGGTAAAAAGAAAGAATGAATTTCAAAAGAACATTGGTTATTTCATGACACCCCAAGGTCCCAGTTATCTAACACAAAGGTGTTGGAGATGGGAAAGCTGAGCAGCTTAGAGAGTAAAGAGTTGTATGGCCTGCAGTTACAGTGGCCAGCTGGCCTGCCTGCCAAGTCCAAAGGCATTGCCCGGACACTGAGTTCATGGGCACAATTACCTAGGCAATCGTTGATATAGTTAAGTTGCTGTGGCCTTTTGCAGATTTACAGCTGGAGGTCACTCTGGGAGCCAGCAATGACTTAAGCTTCGTTCACTCAGAGGCAGCAAAGGGCTCATTCTGGAGTTCCTCTTCCACAGGGCTCCCTGTCCCTGGAAGTCACAACCTCAGAACTTGCTGTAAATTTCACTATAAATCAAGCCATACACATGTATCCTTTGCCCCAGGGCTCATCTTCTCTGGCCTGCTGGAATCTCACCACCCATCTTAACCATCTTTTCTACACTCTGTGGAATTCTACAGGGAGAAATAATACTCAGCAAAGTGATATTTGTAATGGGGATGTTTATGACTTAGGGAAGGAATTCATGAATATTGTTGGGTGAAGCATCCTTCCCAGCAAAAAATGACAAACACAAATAGAGTAAAACAAAACCTACACCGATCTTTTGTTGCCTGGCTCCAGAGAGTTCTCCGTCAAACTATATGCCTCTCAAAGTGGAACAGCAACATCAATTTTGTGATATGCCAATCCTGTCTCCTAATAGCAATACCTAGGGAGTCTGGCCACTGATGTTTGGCTCCAGAAGACAAAGGATGAGAAAAGAAAAAGTAGGGACTCTGAGAACAGGGCAGGTGCTTAAAGTGTGTATTAATTTTAAACAAGAGATTAAGTTAATATAACTAAAGACCTCCTTCTGAGGGCAAGTATTATTAAATACTGAGGATTGGACCACCCAAACCCATCAGAAACCCTCCTTTTCCTGGCAGTTACATACTTCCTTCTTTTTCTATGTCGCTATAGATCACTTCCTTGCCTGCAGAGATTAAAGGCACTGGGGCTATAAGGACTCTTCTTGTTTTGTCCCTAGAACTTTCTCCCTTTCTGGCTTCTCAGCATTTACCGTCCACTTGTTTGTCAGGGATTTGCCCATGGCCTTGGTTTCCTGTAGTGCAACGCATGCTCTGTCTTGCCCTGAAGACTTAAGAAAAGGTACAGATTCCTCAGGGTTCTAGGAAGGTCCTTCATGATTTCTTTTCCCTTCATCACAGGGGTATGTTACCAAGATGTAGTCCATTCAAATTTATCGTTCCTTTTTCAACTTTTCCCCAAAATATATTTTTGCCCCTTGTAACCTGCTTGGCCTGACATCACATGTTGGATGAGTCAGCGCTGTCTCACTTAAATGCAGCTAACACTAAGATTGTGTTATCGATTTCTGATGCTCTCTTGACTTTTTTCCTTTTTGTTGGTTTGTAAAAAGTTGTCTCGACTAATATTACTCTAAATATGTAATGCTGGCTTTGGCCCTGTCTCGTTCCCAACTTGTCTGGCTTACTGTCACTTATTGGAGTCATTTACGTCAAAATGTATTTTTTTAAGATTTCAAATAATGGATTTTTCCATTCTAAAATAGTTCCAAATGTTATCCAGTCTCCTTCTGGTCACAATAGACACATCCGTGCTGATAGGGTGCATTCCTTCTGACATGCATAAGGTAATAGTAGGCCAGTATACAATAGTAGAGAGTATACAATGGCCGAGCATCAGAAGACCTGGGAGAAATCCTGGCTCCACTACTTACTACCTGCATGATTTTAGGCAAGTTGTTCCATTTCTTTGAGCCTCAATTTCCTCATTTATAAATTGAACTCTTTGCATTTATCCATAGGGTTTTTGTGAAGCTCACATGGATTATGTAAGCAGGTGTTGTTTGTTAATATTATTGCTAGTCTCTGATAGCCCCACTCAACTCTTTCTTAAATTGAAAACACAACCAGGTAAGGTCAAAAGGTCTTGTGTAGACTGTGAGAAGAGCCAGAGTGGGAAAAGGACTTGCATCTCCTTCTTAGTCTCCTGGCTGATGTCATCTCAATCTTTCAAGACTCAGCCTAAAAAAAATCACCCCCTGAGAAGATAATCTTGAATGCCCCAGGTCAACAGGGGGTTGCCTTTCTTTGTTCTCCAAAAGTATCTATGGTAAGATTGCTCTCCAACCTTATAACATAGAATAGACATCAGAAAATCCCTAGGGAATCCAATAGTCGGGAGTTTAAACCCTTATATGAAAATATACATTGGGAAATGGAGGTTCATGTGACTCCATTAAACTATTTATTATATCCACTAAAATAAAATAATAAAGATGGCATCCTAAAGAGAATATTAATAACATTTACACATCCTGCATTAGTAGTAATGCATGCTGTATAATTAACATCCATTTGTTAAGAGAAAAATCTTTAGGTTTTCCCTTCCTCAATGTTTCAGTGGAATGCTTAAAAATAAAAATTTTACTTTCTTATAGATAAGTATGCCCAATAAAAGTGTTTACCTTTCTGCTTGCTTTGCCACCCAAATGTTCAAAGCTTTTCTGATTTTATGTCTTGGAGTTGTTAGCTCCTGACATCCAGCTCTCACTTATTCAGAATAGCTTGGAGAATTGAGAAGCCTAGCCATATAGAAGTATATCAACTCCTTTCCATTACACAAGGTCATTCAGCCTTGGGTCTGACCATGATAACTTCACCCACATCCTTTCTGTTAGCCTTTCTAGTAAACATCTCCACTTCTCTCCCTCCTGAGGGAGACTCCCAGTTTCCTTGCTCTCTCCTCCAGTGTTGTAGTGAAAATGTCTCTTTCAGCCCTGCCATTCACAATATCCCCTTTCTCCACTCTTGCCCCAAGCTCTATCTTCTTCCCCAGCCCCAATCTAATTACTTCAAATGAGAATGATTCAATGCATAAACACTAGGACTGGAATTCCTAAGATAGATGCTAGAATTTCATGTAAGGGGAACTGAGGTTCTGGAGAATTATCATTGTCATCACCTCTTTAATGTCTATCTCTCCCATGGACTGTTGAGCTTCTGGAGCTGGAAGAGTGGGGGGAGCTGCATTTTCCTATGCCTTATTTTATCTTTAGCACCAAGAACAGATTCTGACACATGGGAGGGCTTTGATCCATATTGGTTGAGGGAACACATGCTTGCCAAGAGATCACTTTCATGACCTAGTCCACTTGTCAATTTCAGACAGATATACGTTTTTTAGATGTCCTCTTCCTGGTTAAAATTTCAGCTACTAAATTAGCTATAGAAAAGCTATAGAAAAGAGGTACAGAAGGGCATGAGCTAAAGAAGAGTTCAATTTATTTCTACCTACTTCTACTTAACTAAAGGGAGTAGATGTAGGAGACTCAGGCTGGCCAGGTAGTTGTGGAGCACAGCCCCGGAAGTTGGGAAAGGCTTGGTGCCCTTCAAGGGAAATCTTCAGAAATGTGCCACATGTCTCCAGGCATCTCCTCTCACAGTAAGGACTGCCTGGGATTTGGATCTGCCTGCAGGCTGACCTACTCGTATATAATGCCAGGGTTGTGTCCGTGTACGCGGTAGGAAGCCCAGGACCAAGACGTCTACACAGATTGTACGGCCATATCCCTCTCCAGCACTTCTCCAAGGTCCAGTCTCATGACTTTTTGTGAAGCCATTAATACAAATGTTCACTCTGAGTTCTGATTTCACCTGGGGCTTCTCCTGGGTTTCCCAATGCCGATGCATACACCATTCCAACCTGAATATACTCTGGGGGTGGGAGCAGACTGCTTTATGGGAGCTGAGCAATACCTTACTACTCTTTTTCTCACATATGAAAGCGGAAAAAGCTCAAAGAAGCCAAGTTTTCAGGACACACTGGGAAAGTTGATACCCTTCCATTAGTAGGAGCAGGCTGTGCCGTGGAAGGGATGCCGGGAAAGGGCCGGAGGTGGTGAGACTCTTGGCACTGGGGACAACGGGGACCAAACTTTCATAAAGAAACCCCTTCTTCACTATTTCAGGTCCTGAACATTTCCCACTTAACCATCGGAAATGTATAGATATTTTCCCAACAGAATTAACACACAGAATCACTAGTCAAAGATCTTAGAGAACAAATTAACGTCCCACCGAGTATTGTTACTCCAAAACCATGTCAAAAGGGATCTGCCTTTTGAGATGCCAGCTCAGAAGAGCAATGGGTTTGACTCTTTCTTTTAATGAATAGACTTTATTTTTCAAAACCTCTGGTTTACAGAGAAACTGAGCAGAAAACAGAGTTCTCATATGCCCCATCCCTCATTTCCTCACACGCATTTTTGCCTATTGTTAACATGTTGCTTTAGTGTGGTGCATTTGTTAGAGCTGATGAGCCAATATTGATACATTGTTTATGTTGCATATTTATAGTTTATTTTACATTTATGTAAATATTATTTTATTGTATATTATTGTTTTTAATTTTTATTTAATTAAGGTCTGCATTAAACTTATATATTTCTTTTTTAAAAAATATTTTATTTATTTATTTGAGAGAGAGAGAGAGCATGAGAGGGGAGAAGGTCAGAGGGAGGAGCAGACTCCCCATGGAGATGGGAGCCCGATGTGGGACTCGATCCCGGGACTCCGGGATCATGACCTGAGCTGAAGGCAGTCACTTAACCAACTGAGCCACCCAGGTGCCCAAACTTATATATTTCTATACACAGAAGTCTACATTAAAATTCATTCCTTGTATTTTACCTTCTGTGGATTTGACAAATGCACCTGCCATTACCGTATCATACAGAGCAGTTTTATTTCCATAAACAGCCCCTGTGCTCTACTGCTTCATCTCTCCCTCCCTCTTCAACCCCTGGCAACTATTGATATTTTACTATTTCTCTACACTTCCGCTTTTCCCAGAATGTCATATTGTTGGAATCATACACTATGGAGACTTTCCAGACTTTTTCTCACTTAACAATATGCATTTAGGTTTCCTCTATGTCTTTTTGTGGCTCGCTAGCTCATTCCTTTTTTAAAACTACAGAAATTTATTTTTTTAATTATTTAAATCCAACTAATTAACATACAATGTATTATTGGTTTCAGAAGTAAAGGTCAGTCTTATATAATTCATCAGTCTTATATAATACCCAGTGCTCATACATCAGGTGCCCATTCCTTTTTTTTGCTGAATAATGTCTCATTTTCTGGATGTACCACATTTATCAATTCACCTATTGAAGGACATTTGGGTTGCTTCCAAATTTTGGTGGTTATGCATAAAGCTGCTATCCATGTCTGTGCAGGTTTTTGCGTGGATGTCAGTTTTTAACAACATGGGGTAAAAACCAAGGAATGTTATTGCAGGATTCTGTGGGAAGAGTATGTTCGGCTTTGTGAGAAATCACCGAACTATCTTCCAAACTGCCTGTGCCATTCTGCGTTTCCACAGCAATAAATGAGAATTCCTGTTGCTCCACATCTTTGCCAGCACTGTTGTCAGTGTTATTAACGGGTTAATTAATTAACAGTGTTATTAACGGGTTATTAGCTGTTCTGATAGGTATGTAATGATATCTCATGATTGTTTTAATTTGCAATTCCCTAATGATGTACGATGATGAACATCTCGTGGTATGCGTATGTGCCATCTGTCTGTCTTCTTTGGGGAGGCATCTATTGGTGAGATTTTTTTTTGCCCATTGGCTATTAAAAACAATTGACTGGCGTTTTAACTGAATGAGCTAACTGGTAGAACTCACTAGTTGTTGCCTCCTCTATTGACAGAGATTTTTAAGCAACCGTAACAAACAATTGCTCTAAAATAGGGCACTAAAAACAGACCTGGTCTGTAGAGATATGTGGTTGCTGTTATGGTTTGCATTCTTAGTAATTGGAGAACCCCTAAAACTGCTTTTTCTAGAAATAATCAAGAAACACTCCCCCTCCTTTTTTCCTTTCATCATTTTAAAATACTGCTTTCATTCTCTTCCTCATTAATACATTAACACATCTTACAAAAAAAAGGGAAACCCGAGCCATTTCTTGAGTACTGAGTGGAATTTTTACTTGCAATAGCCAAGCATGTGCCAGGAAGTCCAGCTTTCAGAACAACTGGCTCCAGAGCAAAGAGGGAAAACTTTGTAGTTTGAGGTGTGTGGCATCAGCAATCCTGATAGGATACAGCTAGGGCATTTTGGTACACACGAGATGTTCCTGACTTTGAAGCTCATTCAAGATGCAGAGATTTGTCCCCTTTTTGTCCTTCAGAAAAACTGTTATTCGGGGCTTCTGCCTGAATGCAAGGCTTTCTGGAACTTTTCGGAACGTAAGCTTTCCCAGGCCACCTGGTGTGCATTTGTGAACACTTTGATAAGGATTTCTACCTATCTTCCAGAAACACTGTTATAATTCACACGCCCACTGGAAAGATATAGGGTACCTGCGTCCTTACCGACCCTGAGTAGTTTAACGGTTTAAATTCTCTGTCAATTTGACATGTGAAAAAGTGACTTCTTGTTTTAATTTTCTCCTCCTCTCCCTCCCCCACCTCCCTACCCCCTCCCCCTCCTCCTTCTTCTTTTCCAAACTTCTTGCATCGGGGGACCCTGGGCCTTCCAGGCCCTCCCCCAGCACCAGGGTCAGCCAGCACTCGGTGTTTTCTCAGAGAAGAAACATTTTTTTAAAGATTTATTTATTTATTTTAGAAAGAGAGAAAGAGAGAGAAAGATTAAGGGGGTAGGTGGTGGGAAGGGCAGAGAAAGAAGGAGAGAAACTCAAGCAGATGGTGCCCTGAGTGGGGAGCCCAACATCGGGCTCAGTCTCACAACCCTGACATCTGACCTGAGCCGAAACCAAGAGGGGACACTTAACCGACTGCAGCCCCCTGGTGTCCCATCCTTTTCTATCTTGTTAAGCTAATGGTTTGTTTCTTTAGAGAACTGCCCATGTAAGACCACATAAGTAAGATCATGTTTTTCGTGGTTTCTTATAAGGAGAGAGGCAAATATAACAGAAAGGGGCTAGTGGTGCCTCACTGGGGCGGGTTATAAATGATCTGCCAGAGAGATCGTCTTTCATCCTGGGGTCCCCTGGAGTAGGAAGGCCCCAGTTAACAAGGCCTGCAAGGTGGACCCACTATTTGAAATAAATGTAATCTGTTCCCCACAAAAGAAAGATCCAGAGTACCGATGTCTGTCTTACCTAGAGATCCACCATCAGATAATAAGTGCACATATCAAATAAGGACCCTTTTGTTCCCCATTCTTCCTCTGCCCCCTTGCCTCAACCATGTGCAATATGGCGAGTGAGTGTGAAAAGAGGTAGCCAGTCAGGTGGGGAAATACTAGAGAAACCAACAATGCTGCCTTTTACCACTGTACGTTTCTAAGCTTGAGTTAAACCTACAATTGGAAAGCGAAGAATTTTTTAAAAAAAGATTTTATGTATTTATTTGATAGAGAGAAACTGCGAGAGAGGGAACATAAGCAGGGGAAGTAGGAGAGGGAGAAGCAGGCCTCCCAGCAAGCAGGGAGCCCGATTCAGGGCTCGATCGGGGACCCTGGGATCATGACCCAAGCCGAAGGCAGATGCCCAATGACTGAGCCATCCAGGCACCCCGTAAAAGAGAAGAATTTTTAAATGGGATGAGGATGGAAATTTTGATTTTAGACAGAAGTGGACTTTTCATATCGCAAACTAGCCAGAAAAAAAGCTATGGGATCTGAGACTTCATGCAGGGGTGGGCATGACTAGTCTAACAGTGTGGCTATAGAAAGTCAGTTGAGGGAAGAAAATAAAGTTGGTTTGTGCTTCTACCCTACAGAATCCATGTGTTCATTTCCTTCGGCCGCCATGACAGAGGACCTCCAAAATTCTGGGGTCGGCAGGGCCATATGCCCTCTGAAGCCCCTAGAGAAAGAACCTTCCTTGCCTCTTCTGGCTTCTGGTGGTCCCAGGTGTTCTTTGGCTTGTGGCAGTGAAACCCTATTCCATCTCCATCCTCCCATGGAGTCTTTTCTTCTGTGTCTGTGTCTCTGTGTCTCCACATTGTATGCTCCCCATGTGGCTGGGTCCAATTTCCCTCTTAGAAGGACACCAGTCATACCAGATTAAAGCTCCCCCTAATCACTTCATCTTAACTTGATCGTATCAGCAAAGACCCTATTTCCTAATAAGGTCACATTTATAGGTGCTCGGGGTTAGGACTTCAGTATATCTTTTTCAGGAGGCGGGGTGGTGGGTGGGGGACACAGTGAATTCACAACAGTCCCCCCTCACTAACATGCTCTCTCTGCCTGTGCTGACTTCTGAGATGACACCGTATGGCCATCTCAGGAAGGGGCTCATCATTCCACCCTTCTTTTCCTTGTGTCCTTCCTCTTGTCCTCTCAGGCTGTTTGCTGCCTCACGGTTCTCTTGGAGAGAACACAGGGTGGAGGCCACTCTGAGCCATTTTCAGTATCAAGTCAATGGCAGTATTTCATGTACAGGGAACCCTACAGAATGCATTTCGTTTATGATCCCATGTGTTTTGTACATATCTCCCTAAAACACGCATCGCTAATCAGGTAATTTAGAATGGAAATGTCAGCCTGCTGGGCAGGATGGGACATAATTTTAAATTTTCAATCTACGGCGCATAATATCAGAGTGCCATTCAGCAAATCTTACGTTCTTTGGGATAAATATTTTTTTAAAAAGCATTAAAAACATTTTTAAAGTAATATTTCCAAAATGCAGAACTATATTTCTGAGAAAAGAAAAGGAAGAGATTTCCTCCCCCAAGCGAATCCTCTGACATGGGTCTGTATGGTGGGGAAGGGAAATTAAAGATAAGGGGGGCATTAAAAGTGAAGCCTCAGCCCCTCTCTCCTGTAAACGGAGGGTACATGGTAAACAGCAGTCTCAGACTGTGCGTGCCAGCAGCTGAGAATCCAACTGAGCGTCTTCCTCCCAAACTGCAAAGATTGGGGAAAACAAATCATTGAGGGCGTGACGTGTGTACAAAGATTAAAATCAGCCATTAGGCTGGTTTTGTAATTTTGCTGCTAAAACACATAAAAAATGGTTTCTGATGGAAGAATTTTGGCAATGATGAGTACTGAACCCAGAAACTGGAATGAAAAGAGTGTGAAGAAGGAATTGCCTTGCCAAACTTAGAGAAAATGTTTCTCTTCAGACCGGTACAATCTCTTGCAGACTTCCCACAAGCCTTCTGCAGCAACTTCCAAATTCATTTGCGGTTTAAAGAGCACCTCATCCCTTTCCAGGTCCCATCCATCCATCTTCATCGATCCACTCATGAGATTGATGGCTCTACTTCCGGAGTGACCTTAGGCAAGTAAAAGAATCTCCTTGTGCCTCAGTTTCCTCATCAGTAGCACAGATCCATAATTCTGTGAATTTTAAATTAACATCTATTTCTCCTTTAGCAAGCTCTCAATAATTTTATAGTTGTTGTAGTTTTTATTACAGACTGGAAGAGCAAGTAGGTATAACTTAGAGATGTAATTCTCCCTGTTGAAAATAAGGAAAGCGATCTCTCTCTCTCTCCCTCAGTGCTTTGTCTTTCTCTGTCCTTTTCAGTGTAAATACTTATAATAGCTAAATAAGTTATTTAGTAGGGTTTGTTATGTGAATCCTCTGGTGCCATTTCTGGGCTGTAAGAGTCTCAAATGGTCTCCAGCGATTAAAGAATTGTCCAGCCCTTCCTGGTAGAAAGGGGAGGGCAGAGAGTTTTTCTTGTGTCTGCTTTTCCTCAGTTGCCTTCAGCTTGAAAAGAATCTTTACGCCAGAGTGGCATATCTCGGGGCAGCACACTCTGAACCCCTCCAATGCATATCACATTCTGGTTTAACGCTTATTCTACTCCCTTTGTGACATCCGTCTCTAACTCCCCTTGAGGAGGGCCTTTCTGGGTCGGGAGAGATTTTGTTTTCTAGTTTCCCAATACCATCCAGTGAAACTTTATCAGGTACTTGCCCCGTGCCAGGCCCAGTCTTCCCAGTCAGCGTAGCCGGAAGCTGGGAACACGACAGGAAGTCACCTCAACTCCCTCTCAGCCAATCTCTGACAGGACAACACTCTGCTTGCTTCCAGAGAACAACTCTGTGTCCTGTGAGGACTTCCTCTCCCCTCCATCCACAACCTTTTCGTGCTCTCATAATTAAATTATCCCACTGGTTTAAAGGTTTCTCTTTAGTAGATCTGGTTACTGAGCACCAAACGCTTGCTATGTTCCTACCCTGTGTTATGCAGTTACTTACATTATCTTATTTAATCTGACCCTATAAAGTGGGTACTATAATAATCACCAGTTTATAGATGTGGAAGCTAATGGAAGCAGATGAAATGATTTGTTCGTGGTCACAAGAGTGATAGAGCCGAGATTCAAACCCAGGGCCCTCAGGCCCTCAACCTATGACAGGATGGAGCAGAGGTGAGCCATGGAGAAGGAACAGAAGCCAGGAAGGCTCCTAACAGGGGGTAATGCCCAGGAATTGGGCCACAAAGTAGAAGAAAGTAAAGTAGAGGCTTTCATAGTGAGTCTCTGTCCCACCTCAGCTCCCCCAGTGCCCTTGTCCAGAGAACCATGATTGGGAGGTCCTCATGTCGTTCCATAGCTGGGGGAGGAGGGTCCAGGTGTCCCTCCCCAGGTATCCTAGTCTTACCCACTAGTCTTGGTTGTAGTTGGACACTGTAGGAGTGTGGGGGAGATATATATTATATCATATTCTATTATATTATATATATGACATGAAATTGGTCAGAGATGGAACCAAGTCATGGGGGTACAGCCAGGGTTCATCCTGGGACTGTGAACAGGCACATAGCTGGGTTATGGGAGTCCTATTTCTGTCTTTGTCCCCAACAAGGGGTATAGGGCAGCTGGCTCCAGAGGTCATCATTGGCTCTCCTGGGGCTCCAGGACCTTGGAGGTAGATCCTGGTGGGGAGCCTTTGCCAAGTCCACACTTTTGGCTCCTTCCACCTGGCAGGCCCAAGACAGAGGAGGAAAATACAAGAAAAATGGCCAGTTAACACTTCAATTTAT